>CAVNYN010233595.1:0-22061 GCA_963692815.1 Nyctanthes arbor-tristis
GCTCTTCCGATCTCAAAAGAAATCGTATTATAAGTAGCACTTATATTGTTTTTCTTTACACATCCATGAACGATAACATATTATAGTTTAAGGGCCATTAAAAATGTGACTTTGGGCATAGAAAAGAAATCCCATATTAGTTATTTAGTAAAAATATTTAAAGATCGGAAGAGCATATACTAAACTACTTGGAGAATAGTTATGTATAATAGGGTCTTAGCTTATAGGCATTGAACTTCTAAAAGTTTAAAATTTTAATGAATTATATTAAAAAAAAATTATTGTGAACCATTGAACCGTATCAGCCTTTGTCTCATATCGTCGGATTGTTTTTTGAATTGATTCTAGTATTTGCTAATGTTCAGAAAACTGGGCCAGTTATCAAACCGGAAAAGCTAAGGGTTCAAAATCATCAGATCGATTTTAATTAAATAATTCAAATAAATTAATTTTTACCTAAAATCGTGTGAAAAAGAACATTTGATTTTATAATTTTTTTATCTTTATCATTTAAAAAATGTTGAAATTTTATTCATTCACTAAGAGCCATTGAAAATATGATTTCGAGTATAGAAAAGGAATCTTACATTAGTTATTTAGTGAAAAGAATTAAAAACATATGCCTATATTACTTGGAGAAGGGTTATGAGTGATAGAGCCTTTGTTTATAGGCTTTAAGCTTCCAACAAATTTTCAATGAATCATTCTTTAAAAAAAGTTTATTGCAAATATTTGAATTGTATACGTTTCTTATGCAGTTAAATTGTTTTCCAAATTGGTTTCAGTATTCGCAAATTTTCTTCAATATTTTCCTTAGATTTTTTAGACTATTTTTTATCTTCATTAATGAAGAATGTCGTATTGTGGGTAGTACTAATATTATTTTTCTTTAAACACGCATAGACGATCAATTATTATCGTTTAAGGGCATAGAAAGCGAATTACACATTAGTTATTTAGTGAAAAGATTTAAAGATGTTTGCCTATATTAGCCATTGAAAATGTGACTTTAAACAAAGAAAGGGAATCCCACTTTGGTTATTTAGTAAAAAGAATTGAGGATATATACTTATATTAAGATATTTAGAGAAGTGTTATATACAATAGAACCTTAACTGATGGGCCTTGAGTTTCTAAAAAATTCAAAATTTTAATAGATCGTTATTGAAAAAATTTTATTGCAAACTACTAAACCGTATTTGTTTTTATTTTACTCAGTCAGATTGTTCTCTGGATTGATTCTAGTATTCGCAAATGTTCAGAAAACCAGACTGGTCATCTAACTAGAAAAGTTAAGGGTTCACAGCCATCAGACCAATTTTAATTAAATAATTGAAATCAATTAATTTTTACCTAAAATCATGTGGAAAAAGAACACTTGATTTTAACATTTTTTGATCTTACCGTTTAAAAAAGATTGAAATTTTATTTATTCTTTAAAAGCTATTGAAAATATGACTTTAGACATAGAAATAGGATCCTACATTGGTTATTTAATAAAAAGAACAGAGCATTTGTGCTATATTAAACTACTTAGAGAAGAGTTATACATAATAGGGCCCTAACTTATAGGTTTTAAGTTTCCAAAAAGTTCAAAATTTCAATAGATCATTATTAAAAAAAAGTTTATTATGAACTCGTGGACCTTATTCGTCTTTATCTCACATCGTCGAGTTGTTTTCTGGATTGGTTACAGTATTCGCTAATTATTGATTTTTTCAATTGACTTGGTCATGACGCTGATTAAATTATATTATTATATTAAAATATTTAGTCTTTAAAAAGTGTATGTCAACTGTTAAGAAAAATTAAATATCATTAATGCATATTACAAAAGTTAAAAAAAAGAACTAACGAGGCAATAGATCACATGTGCATTTTATAGAAAAAATTGGTGTTCACTGATAGTATATCGATATTTCGAGTGTTATAAATTGAAAATATTTAAAAATTATGATCTATATTAAAGATGACCCAAATAACAAATTATACTATAAATATTGTAATACATGTATTATTGTTTACCATTTATTCTAACTATGTTTATTGGATGTAACATATTTTTCCAGACATTATACACTGGCGGCTTAATACAAACTCTAAAAATTTTCTTCAATGTTTCTCTTTTTTTTTTTGTGTAAACAGTTTTTTATCTCATTAGTGAAAGTTAACGTATTACATGTAGGGCCCATATTATTTTTCTTTGCAATCACATAAATGATTAAATATTATAATTTAAATCTTTTTATACAGTTATGTTTATTCTTGTTGAATTGCTTATATTATGTGATAATATCATCTCATACCACGCATGAGTGAAATGACTAGTTTATAGTCATTAATGGTGACTTAAATTATTATTATTTTTTTAGAAATAACTTAAATTATAATTTAATAGATTATAATCAAACTCCCATTAAAAAAAAAGAAAAAAATTATAATCAAACTATTCGTGATTCATTCAAATTATTATACTACTACTAGTACACTAGAAAGAAACCTCCCACTGGTATTTTTAATTTTTAATTTTTTTTGAAGGAATTATTTTTTATTTTTGATTGGCACAAGGTAGTCTAGCTTGTACCGGACTAATTCTAGACCTCTAGGACCCTGCCTCTAGAACCCTAGAGGAGGTAAGTCACGGGATATGCCTCGAATGGACTCTGATTTCCTCCACAGACTGTACACTTTTGGGCACAAACGGCCCTTTGCCACATCTCATGCACCATAAGATGATAATTGAATCCATGGCATTTTGTGGGTTTCAAACCCCCAACTTGACGCTGGAAGCGAGTCTTTGCGTTGATTTAACGTCCAAATAAGTTGTGCATAGGGGGCATTATTTTTAATTTTTTGATACAAGGGGATATAAGGAGGGGAAAAACATGGAGGGAATTGATTATTATAAACTCAATGATTGGTATAGCCCCTTAAAAAAAAAAATCTATGAGACATTTGTTGAATAATTGTTTAAGTATAGATTAAACAAAATGATCAATTTCACATATCGTCCTCAACCTTTAGGCCTAGTATCAATGGGGTATCAGACCCTTTTTTCAACCCATTAAGTCCTCAACCTTTCATTAATTCACATAGATTACCGTTTTTATGGTTTCCTTCATTTTTCTATTAATTCTTCGATGAATTACCATTATATCTATTATCTTTTTAAATTAAGAAACAAAAAATTTAAAAGTATAAAAATATAAATATTTTTTAAATAAAGAAGAAAAAGAAAAAGGGGGTGTATTAAAAAAGGAAGGGGGGAATATTCCTCCCATTTTTTTGCCGCCAAGAGTGGCCACATCTAGCGGGTCCCCCACAGCAAAAGGAGAGAGACTCCCCACGTGCTGCAAGAAATGGAGACACTTTGTTTCCATTTCTGATAGCCCTTTTGACTGTCGGAAAACTCAGTTTGCTGTTATTTTTGGCAGTCTCCTTAGAATTAAATTGTTAAAGTTACTTGATTTAAAAGTTTAAAGGGATAGATTAATTCAATTTTATAATATTTATTATGTTATATCTTCAACAGACCCCTCACATGTGAGGGGGCTTTTTTCTCATCAAAGTTTAACATGTGCAAATTTCATTTAATTGGGTGTCGTGGAGATTTGAACTCAGAACATTTGTCTGCTCTGATACAATGTTAAATTGTTATAACTATTTGATCCAAAAACTTAAGCTAATAGGTGAAGTAACCTTAACAATTTAACAGCTAGCAGCCCAAACCCTTACCGAAAGTGGCAGCACTTTCCTTGTGATTGCAAAAATGGCAGCCACCCTTCTGGCTGCCAAAAATGGCAGCGTTATCACAAATGGTTGCAAAATGCGACTGTTTCGAGCAGTATAAAGGAGTCTTCAGACCATTGTTTTTCTTTTTTTATAAATTTTTATTATATCTATTTTTATATTTTTAAAATTTTTATTTCTTAATATAAAAAGGTAAAGGACATTATAGTAATTTAGGTTAGAAGTTAATAGAAAAATTGACAAAAACGTATATGTGTGAATTAATGAAATGTTGGGGGCTTAGCAAATTAAAAAAAAAAAAATTTATGGACCTAACTGATACTAACCCCAAACGGGAGTATTCACACCCATTTTTTCTTTTTCTTTTTTTTTTAATGTTTATACGTATTTTTAATATTTTTGAACTTTTTATTTCTTAATTTAAAAGGATAATTGACATAATAGTAATTTGGCTGAGGAGTTAATTGAAAAATTGACCGAAACCTTAAAAAGGACCATTTGTGCGAATTAATAAAAGGTTGAGGATTCAGCAGGTTGGGAAAAAAAAAGGTTAAGGACCTAACTGATACTAACCCCAAAAAGGAGTATTCACACGCTTTTTTTTTCTTTTTTTAGAAAAATTTTTATACGTATTTTTAATGTTTTTGAACATTTTATTTCTTACTTTAAAAAGATAAGTGACATAATAGTAATTTGGTTGAAGAGTTAATGGAAAAATTAACAGAAACCCTAAAAAAGAACCATCTGTGTGAATTAATTAAAGGCTAGAGACTCGGTGGAAGTTAGGGACCTAACTAATACTAACTCTAAAGGAGAGTATTGACACCATTTTTGCTTTTTTTAAAAAATATATATTTTAATATTTTTGAATTCTATTTCTTAATTTGAAAAAGATAAGCGACATAAATAGTAATTTAACTGAGGAGTTAATGAAAAAATTAACAGAGACCGTTAAAAAAAAAAACTATATTTGTGAATTAATGAAATGTTAAGGATTCAGCTGGTTGAAGAAAAAAGTCAGGGACCTAACTAATATTAGCTCCAAAGGTTGAGCACGATATGTGGAATTAACCTTAGCCAGAGTAATTTTGATTTTACTTTCTAGAGCAAATAAGGATGACTATTTAAACTCAAAACCCTATAACCCGTGGGAACCGTTTCGAATAGAGCAGGGACGGGCTAGCGTTTGCTCCCCAAATGCTTAATGGGGCAGGGAAGAGTTTTGCTCGACCAGCCCCGCCCGACCCGACCCGACCCAATCTGTTTTAGAAAATAATTTATTATTATTTAGTTTAATTTAAAAATAAACCCATAGGTAGCTCCCTCAATTCAAAACCACCTATGACATTGCACTAATTAATCTTTAATCTTTACCACTATAGATAACTTAGTATTTCTTCAATTTTGAATATTAGTTATAGGGAAAACTAAAAAGGGAAAAAAGGAAAAAGAAATTCCTTAACAGGATGGGTAACGAGGATTTTTTTCCCTCCCTGCCTTAGGCAAATTATTAGCGGGGTGGGGTGCAGGAAAGACAAACCCACCCCGCCCCGCCCCAACACACCACGCCATGCCACGCCAAGCCAAGTTGCCATTCCTATGCATTGTACTCCTTTCTAGTGTGAGAAGAAGCCATCCCCATCCGAAGTGCCAGTGCCCATTCGGCTTCACAACGTTTAAACCACCTTAAATCTATCTATATTTAAAAGCATTTATATTTGTTGGAGGGCATTGGAAAATGAGTTAATCACCATAAGACCTTCCTAGTAGGATTTCTTTGAATGTGATAATGTTTTTCTTTTCAGAAAACTTGTGTCCTTGTCAAATGGAGTGCACCAGAAAATCTAATATGCCTCCACGGATAAGAAGCGATCTAACAAGACCTTTATTGCAAGAAACTTAGGTCACCAAAACACTATTTCTATTGTAACTCAGTAAATTGCAACCAAAAATTCTTGAACCAGAAAAAAAAAAAAAAAAAAGAAAAGAAAAAGGCCAATGTAAAAAGTGTTTAAACTAAGTTTCAAGACGAGAAAGCATTTGAGAAAGTCTGAATATTTTAGATTCTCTTTTCCCTCTAATCAGTAACCAAGGTGCTTGCATGAAGATCAGAAAATCTAGGAGATGCTGTCCAATGAACATGCATCGAGATACTCTGGTTTTCATCATCGCTAGACTTTGTCACTTGGTCCTGACTAGTTATTATATCAGGCATCAACTTGTCTATTGAAACGCTTGAGTCTGGAAAAAATTCTTGAATGCGCTCTCTTCCTCCGAGTATGCTTACCACTGCTGACATTGTAGGTCGTTCAGCACCTACAGTATTTGTGCAGTGGAGTGCTACAATGATAGTTGTGAGGACCTCTTTCTTATTGAAGTTTGATTCCAATCTCGGATCAACCAATTCCAGTAAATTTCCTTTGGCATTCAGCGAATTGGCCTGAAGTAAAGGAAAATTGAACTTGTCAGAATTTACCAAGAACTAGCAATATCATGTATAAGATCTTCAGTTCTTCATCCCAGATGAATGCAACTTCACGTAAATGAAGTAAACAAGTGAGTAAAAGTGATAGCGACTGAGTTACCCAATCAAGAAGATAGAAGGAATCTTCGCTTGGCCTCATACTGGTGTTGCTTCTACCACTAACAATTTCCAGAAGAACAATTCCAAAGCTATATACATCTGCTTTGTCCGTTAGATAGCCTCGCAGAGCATACTCAGGTGCCATATATCCCCTGGAAAATCACACACAATCATGCAATTTTCAATGTAGCATAGTAATTAATGGAATGAAGGCAACTATTTCTAAGAAAGAATCAAGATGAGGATTATATGACTCACAAAGTTCCTGCAATACGCGTGCTTATATGGGTATTATCTTCTTCGTTAAGTTTGGCAAGACCGAAATCAGAGATTTTTGGGTTAATATTTTTATCAAGTAGCACATTGGTAGCCTTAATGTCCCGGTGTACGATTCTTAATCTTGATTCTTCATGAAGATAAGCCAATCCTCTTGCTATCCCAATACATATCTTGTGTCTTGTGGGCCAATTCAATTTCAATTGGCATTCTTCTGGACCTGAAAAAACTCATGTACGCAGAAAGAAAGTTAATTACTAACCATGAAATAAGCTTAAAAATTTATGCATGCGCAGCCCTCATTTTGCTAAAGTAACATCAATGAAGCTAGGCTCATATTTTGGAGTTACCATATAAAGCACGAGCAAGACTGTTATTCTCCATGTATTCATACACAAGAAGCAACTCGTTGCCTTCCGTGCAGCACCCATGTAGTTTTACAAGATGAGGGTGTTGTAGAGTAGAAATCATGCCTATTTCATTGACAAATTCACGATTTCCTTGCTTTGATTTGGAGGAGAGCTGCTTTACGGCTATAATAGTTCCATCCGACAAAACACCCTTGAAAACAACACTTAAAAAGTCAAACAGAGGGTTTACAAGACTAAGGTAAAAACAGTTTTCTAGCTGCAGCAGTAGAGAGTAGATTCAGAAATAGCCCTTCGATTCAATACCTTGTATACGGGACCAAACCCACCTTCTCCAATCTTGTTAGCAGGATCAAAATTGTTTGTGGCAATCTTAATTTGCTTTAGAGTAAATGATCCAGTGTGTAGGTTGAGACCCTTTAGTTCTGCCGAATTATAAATATTTAAGTAATGTTCTAGACAACGAAGAAACCTGAAATATGATTGACTACAGCACACATGACCGGCTAATACACGTAGACACCTAAAAATAAGATAACCTAATACCTTTGGCCATGGTATCTTTGGAGCCCAAGCAACCCTTCCACCAAAGGATTCCCAAAACTAGTAATAAGGTAAACAAAACTGCAACAACTATCCCAACTATAGTGGCAGCCGAGATGCTTTCTGATGGTACTGGAAAATCTGAACAGAGTAGAGAGAGACAGAGAGATCAGACCAAGAGTCAAAGTATACGATCAGACCAAGAGTCAAAAGTATACTATGTATACTTGCTAACCTACAGCCAAGGTAAATATTAACAAATGGTAAAAACTTTTTCAATGATTGAGATTAAAAACCTTCTAAAGAGAATTCATAATATACCAGGATCCACAGAGATAGCCGAAATGAGTGGACCGTATACTCCTCTTACTGGGATGTTTGTTGTCCCTTTTCCAGCCCAATAGAAGCGGATCTCCAGGGTACCATCAGTGACAGCTACAGTAAAATTTTTAGTGATTGCCTTATTAACTCCCCCTGCTTCATCTTTAATATTGAAATCCTTCAACATCAACTTTCTCTGAAAGCGTTTAACCAAAATATCACTGATCTTTTAATGCAAAAATATAGCAAGAATTTGGTAAAATTGCCATTAAAAGGGCAGGAAAATCCAAACCATCTGCAGTATCGGAATCAAAGATAGAATTTGCACTGTAGTAAGTCTGCAAGTACCTGAACGTAAACATCAAATATCCGCCTTCCGAGGCTACTATATGTTCTGTCATTAGTAAACATGATCTCTGCAAAGTGAAGTTTTACTGTATAATTTCCATTTTCTAGACAAAACCCGTAGTAAGTCAGGGACAGAGGAGAAAGCCGTGCATTCGTATACAGTTGGGGATTTTGCCCACTGATACTAGAAGTGTTATCCCAGATGTATGAGTCTCTAGGGCGGTCATCGTCCAAGAAGTGACCTGTGCTGCTAAACGCCCAGTTTGTCCGACTTGGTACGAAATTAGAAGCACCACCAGGATCATTGTCTGCTTCGTATGTAGTGTCCAAATCAACTTCTCTTCCACCACAATTTATATGGAGAGAATAGTACTCTGAAAACCAACTCATCAAAATGAGTTCTCATAGTTTTAGACGGAAAGCAGAAAAAATTGGAAAACAAAAAGGAAGGAAAGATGCGGCAACTGAATGCACCCAGCAAAAGCAATTAGCTTTTGTTTTTGGTACTCCGGACTTTGAATCTTACCACAATCTGTTTTTTCGAAATAGTATAGTTGTTACACCATTTATTAGAAAAATAAACTCGGCCTAGAAGTGAAAGCACGTCTTCAAGACAGAATTAAGTGATATCTTAATCTTTCAAATAGTTCAACAACTATCGGGCTACTAATTTAAAAGTTCTGATGAGAAAAACCAACAAAAAACTAATGAAGATAATTCCCAAATTAATCTCCAAGCTACTTTCAAAAGTTAACATTTTATATGATTCGGAACCATAATTCCCAAATTAATCTCCACACTATTTTGAACTATTGTCAAATGTCTAGCAGAGTTAACTGTGATTTGAGCCAAAAGAAAAAAACATCTTTTAATCATCAACAGACATAAATTTGGTTTCAAATATTTTCATACTAATTTTCAGTAAGTCAATAGCCAAAATACAGCAAAAACTAGGTTGCCAGCCTTAAAGAAAAGCATAAAAACAACCCAGAGTTGGAGACGTGAATGGTAACTTACTTTTTTCACAGCGAAAGTTCCTCAAACAAGGCGTGATACCACTGGAAAAATGAAGTAGTAAGAATTCATCACAGTTAGACCCGAACAGAATATGTTGTATATATAAAAAGGAAAACTGAAAAAATAGAGCATAAAAATAGGTCATAGAATCTCACGTGGTATTTCCTTTTGAACTTTCAAACAAGTTCCTGGCAAAAATGAAGCAATATTACTAAAATCAGGAAGATTGGAAAAGAATCCTATTATAAGTCCCAAAAAAATGAAAGCGATCTTACACTTTACGCTGCTGACAAGTTGAAGGTAAGCTTCCAGTCGAAAGGTTGTTGAAGGATAGATCACTAGATAAAAATAAAATAAGCATCAAGATGATGTTCAATATGATTTGAACGGTATGACTGGTGTATCCATATATGAGCATCACAACCATGATTATGAACAAAGCAATGGCATATGGTTATACATTATTGGTGAGGAAGGTTAAATAAAGATAGACTTACATGTTTTCTCCATCATTCAGCATCCACGGAGGCAGTGGACCGGTTATGGAGTTTCCAGTTAGATAACTGGTAAAATGAATGCCATATATAGTGGTATATCATATCAGTTTCTTGAAAACATTTGATCAAACTACTTGAATTTCATTCATTAATACTAACTTAAGCAATGGTCTCAAACTAAAAACCATGTCCTTTGAAAGAAAACCAGCAACATAGACTAGTTAGTTTTAACTCTTACATGCGATCTGTTTTCAACTGACCACTAAAGCTAACAGGAATTGGTCCACTTAGTTTGTTGAAACTGAGGTCTCTGCAAGAGAAATGTAAAAAATGAATTACAAGATGTCCATTCAAAACTCCTCATCATTCAGTTGAAATCAAACTTCAAAGTTTTTGAATAATAACTTCAAAGTCTTTCATAATATAGAAACATTTAATAGAAATTCAGAAAGTTATGATCAAGGAAAAAGGAGGATTCAACTAACAGAAGTTTCAATTTAGTTAGTCCCCCAACGAAATTTGGTATTTGACCCACGATATTGCAGCTCCTCAAAATCCTGAAAGATGAGATTTGTCAAGTAATGTACAAGAAAAGTATGGTTCTTCTAATCATCAAAGGAATAATACTCACAATGTCTTGAGGTTTGTACTGT
This sequence comes from Nyctanthes arbor-tristis, assembly GCA_963692815.1. Classification (NCBI taxonomy): domain Eukaryota; kingdom Viridiplantae; phylum Streptophyta; class Magnoliopsida; order Lamiales; family Oleaceae; genus Nyctanthes; species Nyctanthes arbor-tristis. Next base: position 10,358 of record CAVNYN010233595.1, read on the forward strand.
TACTGAGAGATGGAAAAGCTGTATCGTTGCCATTCAAATCACTGATCCTCCTGCGTTCAACAGAATATATACATTCAAAACTCTATCAAGAAGAGAATATTCCTTGTTCTCAGTAGAAAAACTGATGTGTTACCAGTTCAATACGTTCACTTGATGTAAGAAGACAGACTTTATTATAATGCACTTATGTAAGAAGACGTGTGCTCTTCCGATCTTAAAGCACTTACACATCGGACAGCCTTGTCAAGGAAGCAAAGCCAGAAGGGAAGGGCCCACTCAAACCGCTTGCCTGAATTGCTCTGCCAATTTCAAGTTATGTTGTTAAGCATGGTTAGAAACTCAGGAAATAGAAAGGGGTAAAACGCAGATGAAAAGCAGAAGAAAGCACTAAGACATCAACCAAGACTCACAGTTTTTCCAAATTTCCCCAACTCTGGATAAAAGTCGGTATACTTCCACTAAACTTGTTATCACTAATACGGCTACATTGCAAAAGAAGTATACTTATTAACCTCAAGACGGAGAAATAGAAATCAATATCAATGAAATACAACCCCAGTTAATTGAAGTAAAGAAAAAAATGGAGCAACTTACAAGTCTTTCAATGTAGTCAATTTTCCTAGAGTAGCAGTCAATTCCCCAGTTAAATTGTTCGATGTCAAAAGTCTTCACATATCAACAGTGTAGAACAAAGAAATCAATCCACAATAATAACCAAGAAACCATATGGGAGGAATAAAATGAAAAATCATAATTGTACCAGTAAAAAGGCCTTACATTCTTTCTATACTTTTAAGATTCCCAAACTCAGGAGGAATACTCCCAGAGAGCTGATTGTACTCTAAGACTCTAATTTCAGAGAAACAAAAGATCCTTGTTAAACAACATTGTCCATAGAATCAAAAACCTACCCTGAAGAGGGTTAAATGAAAAAGGGTAATCAAGAAATTTTACACTTCCAAAAGAGTGCTTATGTTGGCAAGTTCGCGTGGTATTTGACCCGTTATCCGATTTCCCAGGAGGGAACTGCAATAAGTAAAACAAGTTTATGTTAGAAATAAACTGCACGAAAATTCTTTAACAAGATGCTTCATTGGAACCTTATCCTAGGCAGCACGAATTAAGTTCATCCTAAAAGACCTTGCTATATAGGGTGCTATATTATCTAACCGAAATATACATAAACAAAATGCATTAACAAAGATTTGGGAAGTAAAGATTAACGTACATGTTCTGAAGTTGAGTGGTTCCCCATTCTCGAGGAATGCTGCCATTAAGGTAGTTGCGGCTGAGATCACTGCAAAATATGAAATTGAAATTATCAACAGTTAGTTAATTGTAACTGGTGAGTATGTTACTTTTTATTCTTTTATTTTTTCACCCGCGAGAAAAGTTGGGTACACTTACATTATTTGAAGGTAAGGGAGTCTTGTGAGTTCTGGAGGTACTCTTCCAGGAAGAGACTGTGACTTCAGAACACTGCATTTTTACATTTAAGAGCAAAAATCAGAGAGTGCAGGTTTTTTCTGATGACTAGTTTCCTTAAATTAAAATTTAAAAGAAAAATTGAACCAAAACCTCAAGAACGTAACAGAGGTGAGTTTATGAAAACTACTATTCACTTTCTCCCAATCTAAAATGGGTTTGTGAATAGTATTGCTCCAATTTTAGCATGAGGAAAATTTGATGCAATCTAATAATACGTTCATTTAGTTTTTCTATTTTCTCAGCCTGATGCTATTTATGTAGCATTTAGTGGAGAAGTTTTATATATGCCTTTTAATTAAGATTTTGTTCAACTAAGGTCAGACCTTATTATATCTTAACATAAGGTCCTCTGTGTGACAAACAAATGACCCACAATTAGTTTAGAAATTTAGTTTAGAAATTTGAGTCTGCTATTTGTTTAAAAAAAAAAAGGAAAAAAAGAAAACAAATAAAGAAAGAAAACTTTTAAAAAAATATTTGACAAAGTAGAATCGTTTTACCATCTTACCCTCAGACCATTTATGTATCAATCACACAATATATATCTGACTCGCTTGAATCCCCTCACAATTTGGCTTTTTTGTTTTCTTTTTTAATTTAATTTGCCCCTTTGGTGATTATTATGAATTCATTATATTTTTTTTCCTTGATGCTGAGATTTATTTAATGTCTCAATAATAGACAATTCGATTGACGACGTTAAAAATATGTAATCTTTGTATATGTGCATGGAATCGTTATTAAGTAAAAGAAGTTTTTTGTTTCTCCAAATTGTGTCATGATACTCAAATTTTGTAATAGGAAATCCAAGCTAGAATCACACTCATCGTTCCCCTAATTTCCCTTTCCCAACTCTCCACCTGTACCCCAGTCCCCGTCCCACCAAAAAAAAGGAACAAAAAGATATGCCTGCGTTTTTAAATTATCCAGTTCTCTTACTTTTTTCAAATTTGAATATGGTCAAACTAATTACATATATATATCTCATGCAATTCATATAAATCTTCACTATTCAACTCTACTCATTCTCTCTTATTTTGTATAAAATTACGTTTTTAGTAGTAATATGCCTATTTGATCATTAATTCTTCAAAAAAAAAAAAAAAGCCACTCTTCTTTGTCTTTTAGACTCCATGAATATACATAAAGCTCTCTTTTTTTTCCCTGACACTTACAATTAACCGACGTAATTGCTACTAGTTGAATAAATGTTAGGATGAAAATCAATAAGAGAAAACATTAAAGAATTCATGACAATTAAATAGGAAAAATAAGATAGGGGGAAAAAAGAACAAAAAAGAGTCAAATTCACAGACTCGTTATGCCCGCCAGCCCAGGCGCTTAACGTATAGGGAGGCGGGGATGGAAGTGGGAATTGGGGCCTACTGCTTTTGTTTGTTTGTTTGTTTTTTGGTGGTTTGGGGGATCGGGCGGGCGGACGCTGGAGTGAATTGTGGTCTTATTAGTTTGCCACATAAGCGAGTTTAAAAAAAGACTCTGGTATCTATGGACTGAGCTCCCAGCGAATCAATAGTTTACCTTCAATAGTTTACATGCGGTTTTGGGGCCTAAATTAAATAACGAATTGACCCATGAATCTGCATATAGATTCTTAACAGATCAAAAGTATCGAATTTGATACTTCCAGAATACCACTATACTAGAGTTTTTACTCCCAAACCTTTTATATATATATGTATATATATATGTATGTATATATCTCAATATAAGATCCGACCTGAGGTGAACAAAATTGTATTATTGTTTAACATACCTCTTAATTAATGACATTTGTATTATTTTTTTAATTGATAATCAAATCAAATAATTAATAAAAGTTACTGAATGCACATGCACTACACTAAAAATAATAATAAAGTCATAAAGACGATGAATCAAATTCGTGTTTGTTTTAGTTAAACACATATAACTTTTAGTTGGCAGTATAATTAGTAATATATATAACATAAAATAATTCTGGAAATTAAAAAGTAAGAATATCCTATTCATTTTGCACGAAACTTGGATTTAACTTGTGGATAGACATGTCCAAATTTTGAATGAATTGTTGTTTACAATAAATCCAAAGTCTACATATTACAATAGCTAATCTCGTCAATCTTATCAATCATTTTATTACTCAAAAATGTTGGCTGCTCAAACTCTTTCTACTATATATCCAACAAGAAATTCGAATCGTAAAATTGAAATAAAAAGAGATATTCGTAAACTTTTAGGGATGGAGATAGATGGGCAATTGTGTACTTACATGCTAGTTACATGGCAAATGGTGTTGTTTGCGTATGTGCAGTTGCAGTTGACTGCATTCTCCGCCCCTTCCCGCGCATTCGCCTGCCGCCAATTCCCTCTCCCGCTCGGATTGCAGGGATCCACATTGAAATCCCAGTCCGTCTTCCCTAATCTTTCTGCAATTTGCTTCAATGCATCCACTGCCAAACATCCAAATAAACAGTAATGGCTCTTTTCTTCAAGCTTGTCGAAAAAAATTAACCAGAAAAAGTCACTCTCTGTGTGTATAAGCCGGAAATGATCTAGAATCAGACGCCTAGTGCCACTAGGAACCAACCTCAAGATGTGGGATCTAGTTTTTTGGGGGTGGGACATTATGATAAGTAACCATATGTCTGATTCTAGATCATTTTCAGTCTCCGTGAAACCGTAAATATGTATTGTACCTTCATCGGCAGGCAAAGTGGCAGCACGGCCGAGATCGATCAGTGAGCTGCAAATGATGAGTAAAACTAGAGAAACTATTAGGCGCCGCCCCTCGGCCGGAAACAGCATAACTGTAAGATGGTGAAATCTTGATTTGGTTCAATGCTCCCAGCTGAATATACAATTAAGAATCAAGAAATGAAGTAGACTTAAATTTTCTTCTTATTTTATTGAGTATCTGAAAGAAGCTAGAGGTGGAGGCCAAAGTGCCAAGCTGGGATGAGAAGAAAGAAGACTCTGTCAAAATATGCAGACAAGTTGGGGGAGTGATAAGGAGTAATATGAAGAAAAGAGACTGATTGAATAACAAAAATCTTCAGTGTACGAATAATTTGAAGCCCACTTGGAATAATTAAATGACAAATTGGGATTGAAAAAGACTTTAGTAGTTACTATATTTATATATATATATATATATATATATCTACATTTACGTTCTTCTAAGTAAGTTCGACGCGTTGAAATTGTGGAACCATGCATATAAATTAAAAAATGACTTTCTATTTTATATTTGGGGGACCATACAAATTAAAAAGGATAAACTGTATCAAAGGTCTCCGACCTTTTGTATTAATCTGCATGTTCATCCCCGCCCTTCAAGTTTGGAACAACAGGCCCCTACTTTTGAAGAAGAGTGATGCTATTTATCTAGTTCGTATTATTACATTGGAGATAAGTAGATATGCATAAATACATATGAGCATTAATTTATTTGACAATTAATTAAAAATGACAGCTAGACTGGAGACTCCAATATAGGTAAATAACATTATTTTTTGAAGAATTGGCCCAACTAGCCAAATGCATATCTTTAATCAATAAAATTTCAGGGTGTGTTTGACAACAATTTAAAGTGAAATTAAATTCACGTTACAAGAGAGTACAGAAAAATGATACATATGCATAGAAATATAACACATGTGCATAGGATAAAATTCCAAATTAACACAATTATTTTGTCATTATACACAAGTTACTTTTTTTGTAGTCTGATAATTTGACATGAATTTCAGATTTAATTTCAATTATGCTAGGATTCTATTTAAATTCTCTCCAAATAAACCCAAACATTTTACGGATTAAATATATTCATTTGGATGAACTGTGCTAATTTTCAGAGGTTGGGGCTCTATTAGTCTAAATTTAAAAGTTAAGATATTCAATTGTTCTTTTTTCTTTTTAGGAAGGTTGTTGGGGGGAGGGGCATCCATACAACACATTTGATTCAACTGACTATGTAATTATTATGTAAATTATTGTCTATTGGTGTTAATAACCGCTGTTTTTATATAACATCATTATTACTTCTTAATTATTCAACGTCATGATTATGCTTACCTCCTCCCTTGTACATTGACTTTCTTAATTTATACGAGGGTTGGTGCAATGAAAAAAGGTTTCAATTTTGTCAATGTCAAAAGTACAATGCTGTTCTTTTCACAAGTTATTCAGTATTGTCTAATATTGTACGAGAGATGAGTAATAAGGATTAACGCGAAATCAACCGTGGGCGTGGACCATGGATTATAGATAATTTTATTGATTATTTCTAGCTGGGTTATTAATTGTACGATAAATGAGTAAGAGTGTAATTGGGAAGAAGACTTTTATTCACATGCATGCATTTAAAAACAAGATGTAAATGTCAATAAATACAATGACAAGTGGGAGATTGGTTCGACTTTTCATCCACCTGTTTTTCCAAGTTGGTGGGCTTTTCTCTTTTTACTGTTTTCTTCCACTTTTTTTTTTAATACATATATGAACAGAGAAGGGGAGGAATTGGTATGATTCAAATTCGAATCTTTTATCTAAAAACTTAAGTATTCACCGACTGTAACATAATTCGTACAAGTTCTTCTTTTCTTTTGTATAAAAAAAATTGTATGTTTACAGTTAGTTGTATACATTGAAAACTAGGAATCCATGTAAGAATTCACATTTTGTTCACGTCAAAAAATTTTTTGTTACTCTAGAAGTACCAATCACCAATAAAGAATCAATATACTCCAGGGTCTTAATTTAACAATAAAATATTAGGCTCCCTGAATCCACATATCGGTTATTAATTTTGCTACGGAAGATGAAGTAGGTACTTTTAGAGTATTAAAAATTTGTTCATTCATGTCATAGTCCAATGTGTACTGACATGTAGAAATTTTTTCATTATGTTTTCCAAACTAAATTGCAATACGCTTTGTAGTTTATGACTTACCTTCTGAGCAAATGATCTTGGCTTGATTTGCTTTTCAACTACTGACCACAAACTATGCATGTCGAAATATAAAATAAAATTAATTAAATAAGGAAGGCTAGCTAGGTCTTTATTTCTCAAATTTATTATCTTTATCAATGTGAAGTTAAATGTGACAGCTAATTAATTGCATTTGTATAATAAACTAAACAAAGGAAATTTTCGAAAACCCCCAATTCATATATAAAAAGTATATATGACAAAACAGCATGGCAACGAATAATAAGTCCAAAAAAAGCAAGTTCCTTTGTACGTTCGCATTAATTGGTTTTCTAATCCAACCAAGAAGCATATGTTGACTCAAATTTTATCCGTGTACTGGTATTGAAAACAAATTCTAAAACAAATTCTCTTATGTTCACATATTTGACTTGTCGTTATAAATAAATTTATGCAATAACGAAAAGTATAAGGTTAGAGATGAGGAAATTTCCACTTGACACTATATCAAATCAAAATGCAAAGAACAACAAATTATCAGTTGAAAGGCTTGGGATCCGGTTGGGACACATGGGCGGGCCGAGGATGGGGTTGGTGAAGAAGATGGTAAGATTTGACTAATTAGTTGAAAGATTTGGGATCCGGTTGCAGAAGGGTTAATTTCACAAATCGTCCCCAACCTTTCAGTTTAGTTTCGATTTCATCTCCAACTTTTGTTTTGTCACTTCACAGTCCCCAACCTTTGATAAATATGCACAAATAGTCCCTTTTTATACTATTCCACCAAAATTTTAACAAAAAATGATTATACCCCCTTAAACTTTTTAAATTTATTTGGAAAAATGATTGATAATAATAAAAAATTTAAAAGCCACTCCACCCCATCCCATCCCATCCCACATCCCCCTCCCCCTTTCGCTGGAAGTTCGGCGGCTTGTCGCTGGAGCCGAAACTCCGGCAGCCACAACGGGGGGAGAATCCCTCCATTTGTGCTGCTCCGGCAGCATATACTACCAAAATGGTGACGAGAATCCCCCCATTTCTGACAGCGAAAAGGGGGGATTCTTCTCCCCATTTGTGCTTGGCTGCAGGAAATGACAACAAAATTGCCGCCATTTTCCGGCAGCATCTGCAGCCAAAATGGGGGGAGGAGAATCCCCCCAATTTCGCTGCCCTTGCAGCAAAATGAGGGGGATTCTTCCCCTCCCTACATTTGTGCTCCTCCAGCAACACAAATGTTGAAATGGCAGCAAGATACCATTTCAGCATTTGTGCTGTCAGAGCAGCACAAATGGGGAGAGAGAGATTGCTGTCATTTTAGCATTTGTGCTACTTGAGCTGCACAAATGAGGCTCCTCCTCATTTTGGCCACATTTGTTGCCGAAAATGGCAGTAGTTTTGATGTCATTTCCGGCATCACAAAGGCAGTATAAATGGGAGGAGAATCCCCCTCCCCCATTTCACTGCAATTTCGGGCACAAATGCTACCAAAAATGGCAGCACTTTTGTGCAGCTAGAGCAGCACAAATGGGGGAGAGACCCCCAAAATTTCAGCCACAAATGCTGCCAAAAATTGCGGTATTTTTGTGCAGCGGGAGCAGCACAAATTGGGGGTTCTCCCCCCATTTAGCTGCCATTTTCAGCAGCAAAATGGGGGGTTCCCTCTCCCTCATTTTGGCAGCATACAGCAATTTTACTGCCAGAAATGACAACAATTTTGCTGCCAAATGCTGACAGAGCAGCACAAATAGAGGGATTTTCCCCCCTCATTTTGGCAGCATATACTATTAGAAATGACAGTAATTTTGCTGCCAAATGCTGCCGGAGCAGTACAAATAGGGGAGAATCCCCCCATTTCGCTGCCAGAAATGGTTTCGGCAGCTAAATGAGGGGCATTCCCCCCTCCCGTTTGTGCTGCCAGATGCTGCCGAAAATGGTAGCACAACTGCTGCCATTTCTGGGAGCATTTGTGCTGCTGAGCACAAATGGGAGAGATTCTCCCAGCAGCGAAATGGGGGGATTCTCCCCCTATTTTGGCAGCATATGCTACAAGAATGGCAGCAAAATGGGGGGATTCTTCCTCCATTATGATTGCTAGAGTTTCAGCTCCGGCGGCAGGCGGCAGACTTCCTATGACGGGGGAAGGGAGACGGGGGTGGGTGGGGTGGTTTTTAAGTTTTTTATTATTTTCAATTCTTTTTTAAAAAAAATTAAAAAGCTTAAGGAGATATAATCGTCTTTTTGTTAAAATTTTGGGGTCATAGTGTAAAAATGGATGATTTGTGCATATTTATCAAAGGTTTGGGGCTGTAGGGTGACAAAGTAAAGGTTCGGGATGAAATCGAGACTAAACTGAATGGATGGGGACGATTTGTGAAATTAACCTGTTGCAAAATTATACCGCAAAATAATTTTAAAATGTTTGTTCAAAATTTTGTGTTAATTGTCGAGATGTGGATAATTTCGTAAGTATCATCAAATGTGAAAAATATCTGCAAATAAGATGCGAAAGCAAACTTTGGATGCATTAATCTTCTGTTTACCCTACTTTTAGATTCTTATCATTTTAATTCAATTATTAAAACCTAGAAAATAGTGATGACAACAATATGATGACTCGATAATTTAGAATAATCTTTATTCAATAATTAACAATTTTATATATAAAAAATAAGATATATTATTATTATAAGCTATAGTGGGACTATTTGGCGGCTCGTTTTGTGTGACCACTCTTCTAATCTATCTATCATCGCCCACGGAAAAAAAGGGAGAAAGAGAAGGTGAACAATATTTTTCTTATATAATCAGAAAAGGAAAGGAAGAAAAAGAAAAAGAAAAAGAAAAAGAAAAATCAAGTTCTCGTTAAAAAAAAATTACAATTCTCATAATGACACGGTTATAGACGACATGGTTCTTTGTAATCTCCATCCTCTTACGAATTAAAGTGGACAATTTTAGCCTACAAAGTACAAAATTAACAATAATCGTGTCATTGTTTTTCCAGATATGTCGATAAGGTTTCATTTCTGAATTATTATCACTATTGAGTCATCAAAAAGATATTCAAATAGAAAGAATGGTCCAAAAGAACTCAAAGTTTGGGAGGGTGACAAGTCATGCATAATTATAAGGCAATATGCATTTTATGAGGATAAATTAACATGGTGTTCAATAGACACTATAGAATATGTAGGGTAAATAGGCTTGGGATCCCTAATATATATACTTTTTCATGGTTGGCAGGATTTTTGGAAATAGAGGTAAAATGTTTGAAAATTTAGCAATTTAAGTATCAAAGTTTTATTTGTCGTGATTGTACAACTCACGTTGCCATTTGTGAATTGATTTCTATAGTAGATAAGGCCTCAAATCTTTTAAAGAACTTACGGAAGGAAAAAAAAAATTTGCCTCCGAATTGATAAAATTACTCGTCATATAATAGTTTTATTTTATGGGGGTGTATAAGTAAAGATAAATGATATATAATATACATACACCATTCAATATAATAACGTACTAAGAGAGTCCACTGGTCGGAGATACTTTTTCCATTTCAACGGACAAGAAAACTCCGGTGCAAATTATCAAAATTAGAAATGGAAAATGGCATTCAATGAAACAAGGTCCACAATGGACAATTAGTGCGAGAACAGACAAATTTTTATACTGCAACCTAAGTCCAAGATTCTTGGCCATTCTTATTGAAGATCACGAGTGTTAATTCGAATAATGTCGCTTTTACGGTGTGGTGCGCAAGTTGCTGTACCATTAGAAAGCTATATTGTTCACAATTTTTGGACTGGACGATACAAATCCTCATCATCTAATTACCAACGTGTAAATAATAATTAATTGCTACGACAAAAAAATTACCAACGAGAGAGATAGAGAGAGTACAAAATTCATACAGAAAAACAACATTTGATTTTTTCCGTCGTGTGAGAAGGTATTTTCTAGACAGATCAATTCCAAGTCCAACTAAAGCCACCTCAATTACTATGCAATCCAAACCACAAATCAAAGGCTCAACTAATACAACTCAAAAACGGAGGGAAAAGGAACAATAATTTTCGTCAACAGTCAAAACAGGAAGAAAAAAAATCAATCTCCCATTAGGCTTTTTAAAATTTTCACAATTCCGGTATTGATATTTTTTTTTCTTCATAAATAATGATATGCTTTGTTGTAGCCCTTGTTAGGAAACTGTTTTTATATAAAATTAAATTTTGTCAAATCAATTAGATTCACATGAAAATGGTAAAGAACTTCCGGGATGTTTTGTAACAAAACTTTCCATCCCATGTGGCGTGCATCGTGTATTTCATGCACACGTGGTGTGCATGAAATACACGCCACATGGGATGTGAAGTTTTGTAACAAAACTTCCTAGACATTCCTGAACATTACTATAGATTCACATATCTTATTTTATGGGACTCATATATTACAAAAATCTCTATGGTTCATTTTCATAATTTTTCTCTCTAGAATAGAAATAGTTTACGGGCCCGGCGTAAACAAGTAAAGAATTAGCATACAAACAATAATTGAGCCATACTGTCTGTTCGCATCTGCATAATAATTGTTCACTCTTGAATCAACCCTATTTTTATTTTTGCTTGTCATACCAACTTGTATATGTTAATTTCTATGGAGTTAGATTATTTCTATTAGTTCTTGGGCTCTTTGCAAAAGCACAATCTGGCTCTATAGAAGGACGGCCTTTTATCTTGATTAAAAATTCTTGATATTTGTGTTTAGTCGACATGCATATCATCACCATTTCTCTATCACATATCATCGGTCAAGTTACAGTAGATGAACACGATATGTGAAACAAAATTTGACGCATAGCCTTATAACATCATATGCATAGAGTGAAATATTAATAAGTGAAACAAATTAACATTTGGACCTAATTTTGCAAATAACGGAGGAAATTCTTTAACTTTATTTCATTTTTACTTATCTATTTTATAGAGGAAGAAATTCAAATTTAGATGTTATATGATATATTATAATTTTGACATATGTAATTTTATGTATTATTGTAAAATATATAAAATATAATTCATGGAGTAAAATTTTAAAGAACAAATTGCAAACAGCTAAACTTCGTAAATTAAAACACATGCACATTCATTTTATCATTTATTAAAATGGTATATTATTCTTACAAATTATTGTATTTTTTGGCCAAAAAAATTATTAAAATATGCCGCCAGCCAAAAGACCGGTCAAAGATTACCAATAGTAAGGAAGAGCCATCGGTAATCTCTGACA
>CAVNYN010233600.1:0-74241 GCA_963692815.1 Nyctanthes arbor-tristis
GAAAAACACAAATAAATAAAGCGTGTAACCCGGGTAATTAGCTCTTGAATAAGATGAAGAAGTCTTGCACCAAGCTTCCCCTTCTTGAGTCTCGAACTGGATTCCTGAATCTCCAAGAGTTTTTATGTATTCTCCCTCCCTCTTGAAAACTAGGCTAGATGCCCTTTTATAAGGTCTGAAAGACTTAAGAATAGAAGTAAAATTCGTGCACCAAATTTCCCATAGAAAGAATTTTAGTTGAAATAGGACAATCTCGAAATTTCTCGAAAATCGCCCCATGTGCCCGCATGAATGATATATGCCCCCCGCATGGGTATTCTGGCCGTGTATTCTGGTTAGGCATGTGGCCACACATGTGGCCACACAACGCCCTCATGAGGCCGCACAGTGGCCACACAGCAGTCACATGCAGGCCACATGATTCTCCAATCTGTAGCCCCAGCCATACGGCCGCATGCCATCTAGGCACTGTAACTTTGTCCTTCAACTTTCTATCTCGTTTGTTTTGACCCCTAGACTTCGTACGTTGTGCTAAACTTATCCGAATTCACCAAAATTGGCTTCTTCTTGGATTTTAGCCTACAATTCACCAAAGTAAACGTAAATATCACCTAATTAATAACACATATAGGGGATTTAAACATCACAAATCAATGGCTATCAGTTGGGAGCCGAAAGGTGGTGGCCGGTGATGACAAAGGTGGTGATATCTGACGGCTGCCGTTTTGCGCTGTCATTCTTTCTTTCCTCTTCTCTTTCTATTTTTTTTTATAATGGGGATGCTGTTGTGAATGTAGGGATGCTGAAAAGTGATGGTTGTGTAAGGTTCTAACTCCAGTTGAAGAAAGGCAGTCGAGGCTAGTAATGGGTGTATGTGTCTGTGTTTGTGTACACTGTATGTATATGTGTTCTAGCAAAGCGGTATGTATTGGCATATGTGTAAACCTTGATTGTGAAGTTCTTGGTTGAATGTGTATGAACGTAAATTGAATGTATGAAAAAAGTTGTGAATGTATGTAGAGAATTGAAGTGTGTGTATGAATGTCTTTTTAGGAAACTTTGAGTGCCAAAGTGTATAAGAAAATTGCTTGCTAAGTTTGTGAAGTGTATGTTGCAGAAGCTTTCTGCACTATGAATTTCTTTGCTAGGTTGCTATGAATACTTTCTGCGAGTAAAATGAATTTTACACGACGCTCTTCCGATCTCAAAAGGGAACTTTGTTGAGAAAATCACAAAGAGATTGAAGGAGCGATTGAGGGAGATGTTGGTTGAGAAATACCAGGGAGTGGGTGTGTTTACAGTTGGCAACAGCATCTTCAGTTGCAAGGAAATTTGATACTTTCAACGAATGTCAAAGTGGATCCATTTGGGTAGAATTAGTCCAAGGCTTGTTTGGCTAGACTTAATTCAAATTTGGGCTTAGAATTTTTGAGGTTGAAACGTACAAGGCTTGGACTTAAAAAGGTTAAAAAGGCTTAGATTAAATTTGGGCTTAAAAATGACTTGTAATACATAATGGACAGATAAATTTAAAATAAGAGTTAACACTAAACACAAACCTCTATTCCTTCTTCTACATCAGTAGCTGTTCAAAGGAAGATGATGACTCGATAGATAAAACACCATCTGGTCCTACCTCGTCAATTGCATCAGTAATAATGGTCCTAATGATCTCATTCATTTCCAGCGGAGATAGAAGCAGTGGCTACAATGAGACCAAATTATCAGTACAATAGAGTTCCATGACAGGTGTTCATCACCAACCAAAGGATGTGATCAGCAAATGGTATCAATGGCTGCAATGCCTTTAATATCAGCATGCGTCTTTTTTTAATATTTTGCTTGCCGTATTTGTTTTCTTGCCTATATTCCCATATGTCGTAACTATTTGCTACCGGATGCATCATGATTTTCCCTACTTACTGCTGCAATATTTCATCATCAATCACCAACCTCACTATATCCCTAAAATGACCTTTTTAAAAGCATTATATGATTTCTTATCTGCCTTATTTTTCATATTTCTTTTATTTTCTGCTTGCCCTATAAGTTGTTACTTTTCTTTCCCTTGTTTTGTTTTCTGTCTCATTCTTTTGCAATTTTAAAGTCTTCTATGTAGGATTGAGAATATATTCTTCAAAGTACATTTTGGAATTGGGGAAGGATAAATTCTTGGGCCGATTGCTTGATAGTTACTACATTGAACGCCTGGTTCAATGAGGTACAGAAAGGACTATTTTGTTCTTCGTGTTTTGGCCATCCATTGGATTCTCAATACATAGGGTTGAATCTATGGCTGATTCACCAAGTTTTATTATGACAACCCGCTTTACTATTTTTAAGGATCAATCTTTACTCGTCAAAGTCAAAGGTGTAATAGTTAAGTCAATGTCAAATTTGGATTAAGATGCATTAATTTAATCTTTGGGTTTTCATTTAAGAACTTAAATAAGTTTGGGGATTCATGTGGAGTTATATCATAAGTTGGTAGTTAAATGAAATAAGGAATGTAAGTTAAGGATCTAATGAAACAAGACAAAAGTTAATGACTACGTGGATAAATAGGTGGATTTAAGACCAAAATATCTATTGTCTTGTAGAGGAAATGGCGAGAATCGAGAGAGAGAGAGGGCAAAACCAAGGAATGGACGTAAGTGCTCAAGCAAGAAGAGGAAATTCTTGGGAGAAATTGAAGATGGAAATTGTATGAATCGAAGAAGCTAAGTAAGAAGCTATCAATATATGTAAGTATTGGTTTCTCTTTCAAGCCTTGGTTTTATATAAATTTAAGGGTTAATTTTCTTCTAGGATTGAGAAATTCTTTATGGAATTGATTAGTTGATTATGATGTAGTTTTATAGTTTTAAATGGTGTAAAATTATGTTTAGACATGAAAATTGGAACTATTGTGCATGAAGTTTTTGCCCTTCCTACTTTAGGAGGCTATAACTCATCGTATAAGTGGAATTTTAACAAGCTACAAGTTGAAAAATGATCTTCTATGAGTCGTCTATCATCCAAAACTTGAATGATGCCATTTGGAAGTCGGTACGAGTTTTTATGACATGTTTTGTGAGAAGGGACAGTGTGCACCCGAGAACAGAATTTCACGAAGTTGTGGAATATTTTGATATTGCTAACATGTTTTTCTTGAGCTCAATTTAATATATGAGGAACTTATATAAGTATTCTACCGTATGGGAAAATTTCATAACCATGTGACACCGTTCTTAAGTATAAAATGGCTTTATATGTACACTGCCCAAAACAGGGGAGCTCATTCTTTGTTGAGGAGTTGAATTGAGTCTTGAATTCACTAAGTGGTGCACAAAATTGACAAAAGAGTTTAGTTAAGAATGAAAATGAAGAATGAGTGGGTATTTGAGGCTTTAATATGTGCTACTATGACACATGGTGAGACGAAGTAATCTAGAACAATTATATGAAGGGAACAATCATGAATCTATTTGGAAATGAAGAATATTGAAGTATATAATGGAATGGGAGAATTGTGATCAAAAGGAGATGTTATGTTGGTGGGAATTTGTGATTCTAACATTTGATATTATTACAAATTTTAAGATGGAATAAAGTCTAAGATAAGTATATAAAAGGAACAACTATATGCCTAATTGGAAAATGAAGAAAACTTGAAGGATTTAAACGAATAGAGGACTTGTAATCTAAAAGGAAATTTCATGTTGATAAAAGTAGTTGAATTAGAAAATCTTCAAATAGTAAATAAGTTAGAAAGAAGATAAATAGGATTAAGGAAAGAAAAGTAAAAGCATGAAATTGTGTGATTTGTGAAATATAAGAAGTTCATCAGAAATGTATTAAATGTTAAGTAGAATCTTTATATAATGTTACAAGAAATGATAAAGGTTAAAAGGAAATGGATCATGGAAGGATGCTACTTAGCTGGTGAATGAAGATTTTCCTCTTCTTTCTTTATTAATGAAAGTATACTATGCTTTGATTTCACGTAAATTTGAAATATGTTATGATGATCATATAATTGTATGAAATTTCATGAAAGTTGATGTTTCTTTAGAAAAGTTACATGAAATGATGCTTCATGATTTTTGAGAAATGTTTGAATGGAAACATGATTTATGATGCATGATTTGAAAATTTCCCCAGGTTGTATCCTAAGTTCACGAATATGCCGCCTACGGGCGAAAGGGCTTTTGGCTCAAGCTGACCAAATGAACGCCACCCAGTCGAAGGGGCTTATGTGCTAGCTATGGCTCAAGCTGGTTATTGTACCGCCTAGGGCGAAGAGGTCATAAGGTACCTATGGCCCAAGCTGATGTCTACACGCGTATGACTTGATATTGTGATCATGATATGTTGGATACTTTTTGGGAAAAATTTTATGATGATCTCGAAATGAAATGACTTTTATGATGTTTTCGAGTGGATTTTATGATGATTATTAAATGAATGATATTCATGATGTTCTCTAGCGAATTTTATAATGATTGTTAAATGAAAGGATGTTTATGATGTTCTCTAGCATGCAATGATTTTTTCAAGGTTAATATTATGCTGGAATGATGTTTAAAGTGATAAAAACCAAGAAGTGGTTTGTCCATCTTACAAGATTTTGCAAAAGATGTATTTTCGACCTTTCAAAGCACGTTTATTTAAAAAAACTCCACTCATTGGGCTAGTAAGCTCATATGTTTTCCTAAATGATTTTCTTTTCAGGTAGCAATTGGAGTCTGGGCAACACATTACGATCAAGCCTGTTAATTCAAGAAATTCGAGCCACCACATAGAGAGTATTATTTGTTGTTACTATGAATTATAGGCTTCGATAAGGTTAACTTACTAGTAGGTATTGGGTGTTCTCATGGAAATCATAGTCAGCTTAGTATATTTCTTCAATTATGAGGTGATGTTACTTATAGTGGGAAATTGGAAGTGTATATGAGTTTGATCTTGTTTGTTAAACAGGTTGGTTTGTTAACAAATTAGGGGAGATGCTATCAAAATTTTCTAGAATAATTAGAATGTATGTGAACCTTAAAGGTAAATTCTAGCTTTTAGTTGGAGTTTATCGTTAGTGCACGTCACACTTCTAGTAAGCTAGAGGTACTAAGGGTGGGGCATGTCATCTATTGTGCGAGATCAATCACAATGAAGGCAATAATGAGATGTGGTTTGATTTCAATGGAAATCATGTCAGGTTTTCTATAGAGGAATTCTGCCTTATAACTAGTCTCAGGTGCTTCAAGAATGATGATCGACCTGACCTCAACTCGAAGGTAAATAAATTGAAGAAAACCCACTTCAACCAATATTCAGCTGTTTCAATGGATGCTGTTTTTGAAGTTTTCAAAAATAATACTGTAATGCATGACAAGGATATAGTTAATCTTGACATTATCTGTTTGTGGACTACCTGCTTGTTCACCATCAAAAATATTTGAAGGCAGCTAACGACTCATTAATAGTGTTAGCTAATTCTGAAGTGAGGGATGACCAACCATGGGACTGGGAGTTGTTTAAATTCTCCCTACACAACCTAAAAACTAGTCTTTGCAATAAGACCATGATTAAAGGGAAGAAAGGCCACCCTGACTATCCACTATAAAGATTTAATGGTTTTTAGATTGTGTTTGAAGTCTGGATTTACGAGACTCTCCCATCCCGGTTAGGAAAGCTTTGCATGAAGACTCGAGAAAGATTCCGATGCATAGTAAATAGGACTTCAAATGGTGTATAAGTTCCTACAAACTTTAGCCTGGAGAAAGACGTTTTCTTACCCAACAATGTGTCAGTTTACTTTTCCTACAAACTTCAAATGATCCCCTTATTTTGTACTTAAAATCTACCTTTTTTTGTCATGTTATCATCATGTTGTTACCGTCAACATATTGAATTAAACAAAGTTACTCCCACCTCTAAAGAGATGGCTCAACCATATGCCATTGGCTATTTGAGAACTATGACCATAAACAAGTATTTCAATCATCTGTCATTCAAGATTTTGGCCTGAATGCCAAATAACCAAGATGCATTGCTAATTGTGCTTAAAAGCCTTCAAACAAAGGGAAATCACCTCTCATTGTGGATGATATTGAAGTCTCTCCATCAAATGTTGTGCAAGGTTTGAATCTCGACAGCAGAGAACAAGCCTGCTTTGCCTATATGATTGATGATTATGAGGTTTTACAAGGGCCTGTACTTTTTGATGCTTATTATGTCTTAGCTGAAATATTTTTGAAATTAAAAAAAAATTGATTATGCATTGTAGTTGTGCCTTATTTTCTACATATGGTACCTTTTTCCCTTCCCTTGAGCAACCAAAATGATAAGGTTTGGCCCTTTACTACATTTTGTTGCCAGGACGATGAAGCTACCATGCTAGATGATGCATTCATTGACAAAATTGTGTGAAGTATTTCAAGAAGCCAGCCCATGGACATGAATGGCTCTATCGGTTGCAATGATGATTCATCTATAATGGGTGTCAAATCTAATGACCTTGGGGCATCTACAAGTGGACGAAAATCCCCTGTTGTAGCCAAGAAAATTGATTTTGCTTTTGACAAGGTATTCCTTGCGTTACCGTATCCCTTTTTTTGAAATTTTTTTTCCCATTACATGTTTGTTATCAATATAACCCTCTATCTTTTGTGTGTACAATGGATTTTGGTGTTGATAAGCTATTGGGCCTCTTTACTCCAAAAGCATTTGTTGGAGTTTCTATAGATGATGGCCATGTTAATGTTAGGGTAACAAACTAGTTTTCAGCTCTGTTATTCCATCTTTTTTGGTGATGAATTTATACACTATTTTTTTTCCAGAGGCTTAGAGACCGGCTTAATGAGATTAAGTCCAAGAACTCAAAATTGAAGGATGGTATCACTGCCGTGAAGGCTTATGCAAATGATATGAAGTTGTTTCTTGAATCATTTTCAGATGTTGTAAAGCGCATCATGAATGCTCGTGCTTCATCAATCAACAATGATCAAGGATCAAGCCCTTTAGTAACGAATACAAGGCTAACATTTTTTCCTGCCTACATTTTTTTGCTTTAATAATTAGTTATGACTCGAATTGTATCTTCCGATCTATTACGGCATGAGGGGTAGTTTCCGAGGATCATCTGGACTAAAGAACGTTGATGTAAATGCCGGCACTGATACCTAATTCATTCATGTGAATGATGCCACCATTCCACATTCTTGATCGCTGGATTTGGTGACTTATCTTTAAATTTTTTATTTTTGGTTTAAAAAAAGCAACAGTGTATGATTAATGTTATTATTTTCAAATGTTTTCAAATTCTTTTTTGTTTTTTTTACTGGTTACTGCGGACGATGCTGCTCCTATATCGTAGTATAGCTCATTTTCTATGAAAGCTGGCCATAGTATGCCATAGTCTCCATCTATATCTAAACCAACTATACCTGAAAACCATTGTTACCTTGCCATTTGCCCATCTGCTTTCAAAAACAATGTATGTCTATTGATCCAATACCTTTTTTTCATTTGTTACCTTAACTTATTTAATGATTGAGTTTTCCTTATTGTTTTTATATCAGTCTGTAGTGTCATCCAACTCTAATTCTTCACCGATTGTCAGGAACGACGATGAATGGCAGGGGTTTGATATTTCTGCCATGAGCTTTGAACTAGTAAAATTTAATTCCCTTTTTGGGCTCAATCTTACATGCATTTGCTATTACTATTTTTATAATTCACTATGTTTCTTTCTTTTTCTTTTATTTTCTTTTCTTTTTTTATCTTGCCCATTAGATACTTGACATGCAAGGTGTTTCAATTCCTATTGAAGAGCCACGTCAAGTTAATCCTGAAAAGGTCAAGTCCAACCCCACCATCATAGATAATGCGCTTGAATTCAATCAGTGTATGCAATGGGAAAGGTGGTAATGATAAGATAGGCAAGGCAACTATCAATAGTGTTATTGCTCTTGCTATTGCAAATTGTCTTGACAATGCTGATGAAATCATGATTATCAGTCAGGTCCAAGCACCTCTCCCATTCAAGCTGCCCAACCAAGTAACACATTCACTTCTATACTTGTTATTTTGGAACGTCAACCGATAAATACTCCCAAACCTCCATTGAAAAGGGCAAGGAAAGCAACACCATGCTTATTGTCCCCATTTGTCGGGTCCTACTCATCCAGGTGTGAGACTTCAGCTTCTCGACCGACAAATTTTATTTATAAATGCTGTCTTGAAGTTTTGAAACCTATTGATGCTGAAAACTTCACATCGATCTTGGTCTTCAATTGGTCTCAATGAATGAAACCTGTAGAGCATTTTTTAGTCTTTTACTGTTTTATAATGATTTTATAACCATCTTCCATTTTTCATGCCTTGTTCCCCTTCTATGTATATGGTAACAACCATTTCCAATCTGCAGGAAATAAAAATTCCATAGTGACTGTTTGAATATCCACCCTCCAATGATAGTTGGTGCAGTGAAAGTAGATAAAAAAATGTGGTGGTATGATCTACAAGAGGTAAGAGTAACTCTGAGTTCACTGGTATGTTTCCTCCTATCTATCTGACAATTTAATCATTTAACTCTTGAGATTTTAGTCTCTTGTTATTTGTCATCGTCCCATTATTTAATTACATTCTCTTGTTTTATTTGATAATTCTTGCTTTTTTAACTTTTTATTTTAAAAAATAGCATATGGATGTAATGTTTCACTATCTCCGCTGATTCATGACATCGTTTCCTCCAATACTCACTGCGTGCTAATTCAACAGATTGTATGTTTGACATGAGGGTTTGGGCGATTTATCAAACACAAAAGATGAATCCATATGTGCTTCAGTACAAGGAGAAGACAGATATAATTGGTTATTTATGCATAACACTAGTTGGGTGAATGTTGATTTTTTTCATGCCAGTTTTCATGGAGGATAAGGCACACTGGAGTTTGGCTGCTTTGGATATTCTCAACTGGCGCCTCAAGGTGTACACAATTCGTATAGGTATAAAATCCAGGATAGAGTTATACTTGATTCTCTTGCACACTTGTGTACTACTATACCTCAGTTGGCTAATAAGGCTGGTGTTCTTCACAAACCTATCCTGGTCACTTCAACGGATTGCCAAGTCATTCAAAATGCTTTCCAACAAGATAAGGGGTATAGTTACAAGCGATATCCACTCAAGTCATAACCGTACACTGAATGTATAGTTGCCTAACATTTTTTTTTCCAATGATGATTGCGGCATTTTTGTGGTTAAGTACATAGAATACCTGCTCAAAAACAATTTTGGTCAGATGGCTAGTACCTCTGACACACTTTCTGCTCGGAAAAACATGGCAATTCAGCTTTTTAAGTTCGTCAATAAGAACCAATGATCGGAAGTCAGAATTGTCTATAGATTTTTTACTTGTAACATACTTTCTTTTGTTGTTCAGATAACATATTAGTGTTTTGCTGTTTTATGGTAACGCCTATCTGGCGGTTTTTTTGCACTATTTTTTTGGATAGTAGTTGCCACCTAGGTTGTAGGTTATTTCATTGGTAATAATGTATTGGTATTGTCTAGCATTGTCTATCATTGTCTATCTTAATAGAATGATCAATTTTTCTAAATGGTAATAGAAATTATGTTAGCATCATATACTTGGATTTGTTTCAGCATTCTCTTTTTATTTATACTATATTTATCCTATGTTCTTTTTGTTAAAGCTTGGCCGGCCATTTTTTTAGTTGGTAGAAATACATTGTTTCTTGGGTGTTGGCTTGTTCATTGGGTTATCGTTTATTATACCATAATTTCCTCTGTTCTTTTTGTTAATGCCTAGCTAGTGGTTTTTTAGTTGATAATAGTACATTTCTTTCTTGGTTTTTGGCTGGGTTCGTTGGTAACAATCTATTACCTTTGTCCATGTCAAATGTTTGGATACGTACACAGAATGTTCAACTTTTTGTATGGCAATGGAAATTATGTTCAACTTTTTACCCTGCAATTATGTTTGAAGATGGTAACACCCTATTCTTGTTTCAGTTAACCCTACCCCTACACCCACACAATGGTAAGACTCTGTAACCATAATGAAAACGATGTTATCACCCAGTCAACCACATTCTTTCCTAATAATTACTCTATATCTTGTTTTCTTTTTTGTTAGTAGTGAAAGGGCTGGTAACGCATCAATTCTAGTGGTAAGACATTACTAGTTTCTCTTTGTTAATTGTACCAGAGCTGGTAACACAATAACTCTAATGGTAACACAGTTTAGTCTTAAGTTACCTACACCACTCAGAGATTGTTTTAAAAGGCACTGTTCAAATGATACCATCTGACAGTATAACTAAAAACCGATTAAACATTTCATACGTAACTACAATGTTCAAATATTAGTTTCTGTTACGGTATTTTGTTACGCATTTGTTCATTTTATTATTTTTTGAAAAAAAATTAAGTGTAGAGAACAATGGTAACAGGCTATGTTCCCAAACTTGATTTATCCACACCTCCCCTTCTATTCCATGGCAAAAAAAAGGAAAGCGAGTAACAATCTCTTGACACCGCATTGTTACAACAATCTCTACCCACGGAAGACAATCACCCATACGATAAAATGATAATTAAAAATCAAAAGTAATCATTCCATTCCTTTTACTCAAACAGATCATTTATTCCCTATGTACATTCATACAAATACAAATAAACTAGAAAAAAAAAAAAGAAAAAATTCACCAAGTATTCTACAAACAAAAATGATTTTAATTTCGATTAACGTAGTCAAGCTGATAACCATTACTATTTGAACATGAAAGCATAACATTAAAAAAATGGAACAATAGGGAACTATATCATTCTAATTTGGACGTTTCAGGTTTATAAGGACTATATCCTATGCATTAAGAAGTTTTTTCATCACTTTATCTTCTCTTCAGATCTCTTCTGTTTACGTAAGGCTCCATCTTCTATAGCTGCTGGATTCCTACATCTCCTTGAATTATGTCTGTATTGCTTGCAACACCTACGGTAGACAGTTTGTTTTCCTTCAGTTACTAACATGTACCTACTTTCCTTTGGTCTGCCTAGGTCCGTCTTACCTATTGGTGGCAAAACTTGTGAGATAACAAGTAATCTGGCATATCCCATTCACAAACATTTCCTAGAGGATTTACTTCACCATCTTATAGCTTCCTTCTGTTATTTGTTGTGTAGAACTCAAAACAGTAATCATACTTGTCACCGCGTATGAATGTTAAGGCTGATATTGCATGAGGACATGGCAACTCATTGAAACTTACCGCACAAACAAGTCGTTTCACCATGATTAATAATATAGTGCAGAGTACCATTAGAAACCGGGTAACACAACTCACAAATGGGGAAAACCTACATTGTAAAGCATGTTTTGTTTACTTAAACATGTTACACATGTTTTCCAATCTTAAATCTATAATTTTTCCAGCATATGTCAAAATATAACTAGCCTAGTTTACTACAAGCAAATATAAATGTGGAAAGGGGGCAAAAAAAACCAAATAAGGATGGAATAATGGAGTACATATGTACAAACCATCAGCATGTTTACATAATCATATATATATCAATTATTTATGAAATTAAAACAACATGTTTTTTAGCTCTTAAATTTCAGTTAAGTTCTAAGGAGTACAAAAATCTAAATTTTAAACTAATCTTCACAGCCTTCAGGTACATACAAAATTAATATACGCTTTGATTAGCCTTAATTAGTTAGTGACTATAGAAAACCACAACCAGCCAGCATTTTTACTAACCACAAGACTTGTAGATGATTCCATATGATCAGTCAACTTTTTTTCCTGTAATGGGCACAATTTTGTGAACGTCGACTTGCATCTTCAAACCTCTTGTTGAACCATTTTTTTAATAGTGACTGCATACATTCCAATAGTGCTTCGATTGAAAAATGTTTAGAATCCAAGAAAATAGCATTTACGGATTCAACTATATTTGATGTCAAATTCGAGAACCTATTAACTGGCATATAAGCTCTCGACCAATTTTTATATCCTGCACCTTCCTTCATTTATAAAATCAACGCATAAGTAGTATTTGGATAAGACAATTATGCATGTGAACAGAAAATTATTGGGAATTGGCTCAAAAATATTGTGAAAGATGAGGGGCTCGTGGAGTAAATTGTAATTGTCTTCGGGTTCAAGAAAAGAAAAGATATAATAAGGAAAGTTTTAATTAGTATAAATTTAGGTAAATCCCTTGTGCGTTTATGTGTGCTGAAATTAGAGAAATTGAGAGAGAGTTCACGGCAAAGTTGCAGCCATATTTTATGGTTTGTTTTATTTTTAGAAAGAGATAGGAAGTAAGGAAGCTAGAGAGAATTGTTTGTGAGTCGATTACAACATACGTTGAGTGCTCTAGTTTTGTATAGGAAGAGCAGATTTGTATAGGACAAAGAAAACTTGTGAGTGTAAGGAATTTCTTTATCAATAAAGAGTCTCTTCATATAGTTCTCGGTGATTTACCGAGCCACGTTAAATTTGGTGTTCTCTCTTTTGTTCTTGTTTTTGTTTTTGTTTCCGCTGCTTGATTACTTGGATTGGAAGAAGGAAAAGTGGTATATTTCCCAATAGTGGTATCAGAGCTTAAGTTTCAAAGTTGGGGATCAAATTGACGACGATGGCTGTACCTAAATTTGAAGTTGAGCTGCTCAATGGCAAAAACAACTTCAATATTTGGTGTAGTACTGTTGAAGATCTTCTCGTACAACAGGCACTTTACAAGGCATTGAAGGATAAGAGGCCAGATGATATGAAAGATTCTGATTGGGAAGAATTGTAGGCAAAGACAGTTAGTACCATTATATTGGCTCTTGCTCCTGAGGTAAAGTATAGTGTTTTGAGCGAGAAATCACTTTCTAAATTATAGAATATATTGGAGAAGTTGTATATGTCAAAATCCCTAACTAATACATTGTACTTGAAAAAACAATTATATGAATTGAAGATGGAAGGGAGAATGGATGTTAGGGATCATTTGAATAAATTCAATAAATATATTGTAGACTTAACTTATATGAGACGCTGGTGACCCTGCTACTAGTTGGTAAATCTACATTGACAGTGAATGAAGTTTTGACTACTTTGTTAGAGAGAGCCAACGTGAAGAGGCCAACTAACGTTGAAGATAGTAACAGAATTCTCATAGTATCTTCTGAGGAAAGTCGTGGTAGAGGTGAGTCGCGAGGAAGAAATAATGGTCGTTCTCATTCTCAATCTCAACCAAGGGAGGATGTGGAGTGTTATTACTACCACACGAAAGGTCACATTAGAAGATATTGTGAAGAGCAAAAAGCATTTTGAAACAAAGAGAAAGGATAAAGAGGTTTTAGAAACTACAGATTCTCTAAATATGGTGCAGCATACTTTTTCAGTGATATCGCTTGTGTTGCTAGTTATGAGAATCCACCTAATGCTTGGCTTCTGGACTGTGCATGCTCTTATCATATGTGTCCGAGTAAAGAATGGTTTGAGGATTATCAACCATGTGAAGAGCGTCATGTTTATAGGATTGATGATCAGAAACATGAAGTTAAGGGATTAGGTACTGTGAAAATGAAGATGTTTGATGGTATAATCAAAGATTGACAAGTGTTCTACATGTCCCAAGATTGAGGAAAAGTTTGATATCATTGGGAGCACTAGACACTTTGGATTATGACTATGCTGCTCGAGCTGGTGTGTTGATTGTGAAGAAAGTTGGCAATCTGTATGAGTTACTAGGAAAGACAATGTCAGGTGGAGCCGCCAGATTGGAGTCACACCGAATGGAGTCTTCTACGTTTGACAGAGACTATGGTAGAGCCAAGACGATGTCTATGGCAAGTAATATGAAGAAAGAAGAATGTAGTTCAAAGATATCAAAGCGAAGCGTTAGGTTTGACGAGTCTTTGAATACAGTTCATTTGTACCAAACATGATTTGACTATGGTGGCACCTACCAGTAAAGTGGTGTGGAAAATGGTTGCTGATGACGTGCTGTGAGGTAGAAGATTTTGATTCAAGGTAGAGATGTTAGGAATTAACTCAAAAATAATTCATTCTGAAGGACAAGGGGCTCGTGGAGTAAATTGTGGTTATCTTCGGGTGCAAGAGAAGAAAAGAAATAATAAGAAAAGTTTTAATTAGTTTTATAGAAAGATCTTATCTATAAATTTAGGTACATCCCTCGTGTGTTTGTGTGCTGAAATTTCGATCTAAATTAGAGAAAGAGTTTACAGCAAAGTTACACCCATATTTTATGGTTTGTTTTGTTTTTAGAGAGAGATAGGAAGTAAGGAATCTAGAGAGAGAGAGTTGTACATTGAGCACTCTAGTTTTGTATAGGAAGAGAGTGGTAGGAGAAAGAAAACTTGTGATTGTAAGAAATTTCTTTATCAATAAAGGGTCTCTTCCTATGATTGTTGGTGGTTTGCCTAATCACGTTAAATATGGTGTTCTCTCTTTAATGCTTTTTTTTTTTTTTGCTACTTGATTACTTAGATTAGAAAGGGGAAAGTGGTATATTTCCCAACAAATACAATAGATGTTTCATGTAGAAGTAGGTTAAGGGTTTAGATACATTATAAAGAAAATTAAAAGCTCTTACCAAGTACTCAAATGACTTTTGGCAAAACCCTTTTATTTGCTTCATGTATGTACCGAATTCTTGCTATATTTATGCCCGGGTAGCCTTACAAAACAAATATGTAACTTTATCAACCTCTTTCCGCTGCTTTTTTTTATTCTTAAATAATTGATATACACATGCCACATGCGAAGCATTTGCAAACACTTATCTGACATTTTTGCAATATTGTAATGTCAGACGTGTGCTCTTCCGATCTCATGCCATCACGATCTCCATATGCCCCTTTTAGTTGCTTGAAAAACCAACCCCACACATTGTCATTTCACCATCACCAACCCCGTATGCCAATATAAATATCGAGTTGTTACCATCCTACGTGCAAGCAGTAAACATCGTCCCACTGTAAATTTCACTCAAGTATGCTGCATCAACGACTATCACAGGATTGCGGCATTTCCATCCCCTTATTCAAGCCCCCAACGCTACAAAGCAACATTTAAACCTACCATCATTTTCAGTTGATACTGCTGTAATTGATTCAGGATTACTCTTACTTAGTCTATATAATTATGCTAGTAGCCTTTGAAAAGATTGTGAAGGATCACCTTTAATTATCTTTAAAGCTTTTCGCCTTGATCTGCATGCTCTTTCATAGGTTAAGAGGGGTCCCCAACACAGAATTGGATAGAATTTAAAAATCTATACAATTTCAGGTGTCCTCAATTTGGAATTCTATGGATTCTATAAAATTCTAGTTTCCTCAATTACTTGCATATTCTTGTGGATTTCATTAAGTGGTGGATTTCGATAGTATTCTATGGATTCTAGACTTAAAAATACATTTACATGATTCCTACCAAAATCTCGCCTCCTACCATTGGATTCTCATGGATTTCAATTAATGACAGTATTAACAAATTATTATATAATTTCATAGCATATTCGTGTAAAAAGTATAATGAGATTTTATTATCTTTGTCCATATTAGATTTAAAATCAATGGATTTTTCCTTTATTTTGTTTTAAAGAAAGACAAGGTTAAAATTTATTTTTTTAATGACATATTTTGAATATTTTTATTTTTCCTTTTTTTAATCATTGAGTAGTAAGTTATATAATTTTTTTTTTTAAATTCACATCCGATTTGTGTAAAAATGAAATAAGATAAAAGAAAAATGTTGCTAAAAGTTTAAATTTACAAACAATCTCGTCAAAAAAAGGTTAGAGATAATAACATGATACAAGTAATAATTTTTTAAATGCTTTTAAAATTGGTTACCTGATCTCTTAAAAAAAATGTTACCTGAACAAAAGGTAAAATCGGATTATGTATTTTTTCCTATTAGTTTGTATTTTTATTATTTTCTTGTACACCCAAGTTTGTTTATCTCATGGATTTTGTAATAAAAGAAGTCTATCGAGAGAATATTTGAAATGATATGAAATTCTATTGATCAAATTTCGTGGGGACCCCTCTTTAAATCCTACAAATTCTATTAAAAATCCACTGAAATCCCTAATATAGAATTCTGTAGAATCTCATCGATTCTGTGAAATTCTATTAAAATCAATGAATTCCATAAGAATTCATATAGCTCAAAAATTCCATCAAATTCTATGTTGAGGACACCCCCCCTAAATCCAACACTAACCTCTCTTTAATGTTAACTACAATGTCCATAGCGGTATTAGTAGTCCTAGTACATATGAATTTATACTTAATGACATAAGCAATAAGATCATCATTGCATTCCTATGTTCACCTGGTAAAAATTTGAATGAACAAAGTATGAGGACAACTTATTTTAAACATCTCGATATTTGGTAACATTGTTGAATGTAGGGTCCTACCGCAGCCATTCTCCTTCCGCTTCACATAGTAAACACTCTTGCTAGATTTCAACACATGGAACTAGTAACCTTTTTTTCACAGCATTCAGTGACAGGCTCAAGATGTGTATTTTCTCACTCACAAATATCTGTCAATGAAAATACTCTCGCTGTCCATTTGAGCAATTACCACATGGTATGCAACTCTTTCTAGACTATATTTCCATTTGTAGTATTTCCAAGCTTAGTACGCTCAACGTCTCCTATTGGAAGTTCGACTAAAGGCATAGGCTACTAAATGTTACCACCAGCCAACAAATAATGCAATGTGCTTCTAGGGAATTCAATGTTACATATGCCACTGTCTATATTCAAAACCTGCATCTTCTGGCAATCAACAAAAATTCGATATTTATCCATCATATTGGCTTGCTTCTTCAATTGCAAATAAAGCTCAAGGGATGATTCATTAGAAATGATCATAAAAGCATCATTGTTAGAACTCGTTCTCAGAAGTCCACCGCCATTGTTATAACTCCTTCTCGGAAGTCCACCCCTGTTGTACATCATCACCACACCAATTCGGACCATTGTTGTTGTTAATGTCTGTAATCAAATCTTCAATACTTGTCTTTACAATGTATATGCTCACTTAGTAGCAAGGAAAAACGGGGGAACATTTGAGAATTGAGAGGCACGGGAATTTTGATTCTTTTGGTAGTAATTGATTCAAAAATTAAGGTGGATGTTGATTATCAAATCTCAATTAATTGCAAATCTCCATCAAAATAGTTTTGTAATTGAAACCAATTTTAAAAATTTGACTGGATTTTGGGATTACAGTTAATGTTGATTTTCTTTCTTTCTCTCTCTCTCTCTTTTTTTTTTTTACAATTTTTGTTCATCATTTCATTTTTATTTTTTATTATTATATTGATTTATTAAATTAGGGGTATTATTCAAAAGAAGTGTTCTATTTTTACAAATACTATGTATTAAGAATCTACAATTGCATGGCATGCTTTGTTCTAATAATTTTTATACAAAGAACCCTAGTTTAAAATAAACTTTGGGCTTAAATATAAATTTTGAACTTTAGACCAAAAGTTGGATAATTAATTAACTCAAAATAAAATTGGACAATTGACTAGCCAGAGAACGAGTATGGGCACCATACGTAAA
This sequence comes from Nyctanthes arbor-tristis, assembly GCA_963692815.1. NCBI lineage: Eukaryota > Viridiplantae > Streptophyta > Magnoliopsida > Lamiales > Oleaceae > Nyctanthes > Nyctanthes arbor-tristis. The sequence goes on from CAVNYN010233600.1 coordinate 17,618, forward strand.
TATCTAAAGTCAATAAATAATTGGACCCGAATTTTAACTCGAAGGCCAGACCCAATTATTTATAAATTCACGCTATCTTTAAGATAAAAATAGACGAACGATGCAATTTCTTTAAAATCTTTACCGCGACCAAAATTATTGCAATTACCGAAATAGGGTGGTGGTAACGTGTCTAAAAATTTTTAAAAGCATTAAATTAATAAATTTTTTATTTATAAAAATCTAGTCGCTACAACACCATGTCCCTATTTCTGACGTGGCTTTACAGTTTTAACAGTAGAAAGAGGAACCTTCACGGGTAAGTTTTTTAGCACGCTCATCATCAGTGCACCCAAAACAGCAGTAGTCCCTCTTTGAGAGGAAAAATGCGATCTTAGCATACATCCAATAAATTGTAGCCTAATTCACAGAAAAATGTTAAAGATATCACTTGTCTTGATATTTAGCTCAGGTTGAAAAAGAAATACCTATGATTTACCTAGGGATAAAAAAAATTAAAGATAGATAAGATGAAATACAAATAAAACATCCAATGTGTCAGAAACAATTAACATTACCTCAGTGACTGGTTTAACACTTTTAATGTCTTAACAAATCCAGAGTCTTGTTCATCTGTCTCAAAAATGACAGTAAGAGAAGAAACTTAACTTGCTTTTTGTAAAGAAGTATCCCCATCAATTACTAGCCTAAGTTAGTTGGGAACAAAAGATAAAATTAACAAAATTAAACAATCACAAAGCAAAAAATAAAGATAGTTAAAACTATATAGATAAAACAAAATACCTGCTACAAAATTCAACAATCTCTAGCCTATCAACACCAAAAATCGACTTCATTGCATAAAAATTATTAGAAACTATTCTTCACCTAATAAAAGTAATAACAAATAAGAGGCTAGATAATAGAATGAAATTACGAAAGAAAATATAGCAATAAAATAGGGTTCAAACCACGGTAAAAGCGGGACTAGCAAAGCTGCATTATCAAAATTACAAGTGCTAGGATAGGAGTTTCCAAATGATTAGTCAGACCTATATACTCATCCCAGACACTGTAGTTAAGACTTGTATGGCTATTAAAAGAACACTTAAAAAGTTAACGCAACAATCAAGTTTTACTAATAATCACAAGCATATCTATTAGCTACTGTTTCTCTTCATAACTTAATAAAACAACATATAAGAAATTTCTAGTACACTATTTAAAATACAGCAACTATAAACAAGAAAACAAAAACCATGAGGCAGGCTTACTCTTGGTCACAGAGTACAAAGTCAATGGACCACATTGATCTCCCCGAAGCACGATATTCTCTTGCACAACCCATATGGACAATTTCCCCGATGACATATGCAAGTAAACATTCAATATTCAAAAGTCAGAGTAAAGACAATATAATGAACCAACCAACTAAAGAAATCTATAAATAATTACCAAAGGGGGATGTCTAATTTTCACTATCCGTTGATAGGATTTGAAAGAAATTCCTAAAATCGATCAATTATATCTAAAATTAAGGAAACATTGATAAATCTCGCTCCATGACTCATGTAGTGTCTTTAAAGTAAAGCCTTCAGTGATGAGAGGTAGGCTTATACAATCCATCATTTAACTTGACATCAAAATGGTAAATATTGTTGTCAATTTTATCCCAGAAGTGGACGGATAGTTAACAAGTAATACAGTAATGAATAGAATGTCAAATCCCATGAGGACTCAATATACTAAATGTACTCTAATTAGTCTCAGTTTTAAATAAAAGGAAGCACAATTAATTTTTTAGAAATAATTTTTAAGAAAAGGAAAATTTATCTAAGAAAATAAATAGCTAAAATTGTTTACAAACCCCAAAAACAATCAAATCAATAAGGTATTAGGATTACGAATCCACCATCGTTGGCCTACTTAACATCATGCAGGTGTTCAGTTTTGATGTTTAGTTTCCCTATACGTGTATTTAATTATGTGATTGGCATGTTCAAAAGTCCACATTTACATTTAGTTCAACGTATTGTAGGTTAATATCCAAGATGGGATGAAATTGTACAAGTGTGGTCAAGTTCACAATAATTTTGCACGAGTTATAAAGTACACGGGCCAGAATGGACAAAGTGAAAAGCTGGGAGATGAAAGGAGCATCAGCAGCATGCATGCAGCTAGCTCTATGGTTCATCCATACAGCCATATAGATTAAGGACTGAGGGACGAAAACAATGTATGGCCACTTGCTAGGCCATGCATCAACCTTGTACGATCGGTTTTAGAAGAGAATGAAAACATGCAACCGCATGTCCCTACTACATGCATCCGACTGTGCCTGGTTTCAAAAGGTCCTGAAAATGTGCAACCACAAGATATTAAGCTATGCAGCCAAGGTAGGTCACATAGCTGCATGGCCACATGGATCCCTTATGCAGCTGCATGGGTATGTTTGAGCGAAAAGTTTTGTTTTTATGGTAGTTTTTGTGCACAAATTTTACTCTTTTCTTGAGAGTTTTGAATCTTATGTAAGGATATTAAGTCTTAGTATTAGACACACAATTTATTACTTCATACAGACAAGTTTGGAGGAAGAATTTGAAGAGATTTTTCCATTGTGATGATACAAGGCTAATCTTTCATCTCCAGTTCAAAGGGATGTCAAAGCTACACTTCTTGTTCTTTAATTAATTAATTTCAATAACATTGATTCATGCTCTTTTTTGAAATTGCTTATGTTATTATGCTTTCTATACTTATGATTATTGATTGTTTGATCCAGTTTTGACCTACTACTTTGAGCAATCTATTTTCTATCGCTAGAATTAGGGTTTCAATATGTAACATAATCCTCAAGTAGCTGTAAGTGATTTTTAATCATTAGAGATAACGTAACTTAAGTTAAATAAATCAAGCATGTGAATTTGTTGTTTAGATTAACTTATTTTCCTAGTTCTTTATACGATCGTTGCTCTAAATCTAGAGAGCTTGTTCTAGGTTATCCAATGGTTAGGTCTAATTAAAAAGAGATCGGAAGAGCTACACTTAAGGAAAAATTTGAGTAATAGAGCTATTTGTTATTTAGAGTTAATAATTTTACAAGTGTAATCAACGTGCAATTGTTTACAATCTTTTTATTTGAAGGGCACAACTAAATTGAGAAATGTAATTAATCTTCATGTTATTTTCTCCTAACTTGTATTTGTGAATTATGTTCTTTGTTTTCATTCTTTTTATTTATATTAATTTTTATTCAATGAATTAAAAAGATAAAAAAAACCGTTTTTGCTAGTTGACATGAAATACTTACTCTCCTCTTCTACAAACTTTTAAATTTAGTGGAGTAAGGTATTTATATTTTGGTGCATTCAGCACGCTACCAAATTTTTGGCACCGTTGCCGGGGAATGGCGTCATTAATTAAAGTTTTCTTGTCTTGGCTAGTTTTTATTTTATAATTAATTTTTGTCACTTCCTTTATTTTGAAGGACCAATACTCATTCTTCTAATCAAAATCCATTGTTGTTTGACCTAGAAATTGAACGGCCATTGCACAGGTTATGAAGAAAAGCTAGGCAATCTATAGTTGATAAAGCGATGGCCACCAACAATAACCAAACCTTGAAACAATTGGCTATTCCAAATCTTGCTTAACAACCTCTCTGCATTACTTTTCCTAATTTACTGGAAAATACAACTTTTGAGCTTAAATCTTGAAACAATTGGCTATTCCAAATCTTGCTTAACAATTTACTTACTACCGTCTCTCTATGGTCTTGCAGGTGAGGATTCTCATAAGCATCTCAAAGAATTCCATGTGGTATGCTCGAGCAGAAACCACCTGGAGTAAAAGAAGAGCAAATCAAGCTATAGCCTTTTCAATTCTCCCTTAAAGATACACCTAAGGATTGGCTCTATGACCTACCGTCGGAAACTATAACATGGAATGGGATGAAGAAATTGTTCTCGGAAAAGTGTTTCCCTACATCAAGGACTGCAAATATTAGAAAGGAGATTTGTGGGGTACGATAACATCAAGAAGAATCATTATATGAATATTGGGTTCTTCAAAAAACTCTATGTAAGCTGTCCACATCATCAAATCAATAATCAACTCCCAATTCAATACTTTTATGAAGGACTCATGCCAATGGACATGAGCATGATTGGTGTGGCTAGTGGTGCTGCTTTAATTGATAAAACCCATGAAGCAACAAGGACTTTAATTTTTAATGTGGCTGAGAACTCTCAACAATTTAGTACTCAAAATGATAAACCTATCAGGAGGGTGAATGAGGAACAAAGTTTTTCAATTGAGCACTTCTCTTGTTAGGCAATTTGATGTAGGGAATGCACAACAAGTGAAAGCTTGTGGAATCTATTCAATGGTGGGGCATTCAACTGATGCTTGCCTAATAATGCGAGAGGAAAATGCAGAATTGGTGAATGCACCGGCACACCCTATGTACCAAAACAGATCTTATGATCCATAATCCAACACTTACAATCTAGGTTGGAGGGATCATCCCAATTTAAGTTATGAAGGGAATTGGCCACAAAATATCTTTCTAATTGGAAACCAGGACCGTTCCTATCTAGGCCACAGCAGCCTTTCAATCCAAGTACGTTTTTGGAAGATGTGATAAAGACACTAGCTTCTAACACTTTGCAATTTTAACAGGAAATAAAATCAAGCATTCAAAACTTGGAGAACCAAATGAGCTAAATGGTAACTGCCATTAATCACTTGGAGGGTCAAGCAGGAAGGAAATTGTCCTCTCTACTTGAAATGAACCCAAAGAATGTACTATGAAGGTTTCCAAGTCAACAATGTGGATGGAAGTATTTTAGAGGACCTATACAAATTAGTCACTCAAATGCTAAGTCTAGCTAGATCGGAAGAGCGTCTGCTTGGGAGGGAAACCCAAGAAAGGAGTTTTACTTTATTATTTCTCATATTTCTTTCACTTTAATTTAATTTATTTTCTTTAACTTTTATTTATGCATTTGTTTTTATTTTTAAAGGGGTTAATATAGATTTTATAAGTGTGGGAGAAGGACATTAGTATTAATTGTATTCTTAGTTTTGTTTTAATGAAAAAAATTTTGAATTCTCGTTCAAATCCCCACCAAAACCAAACCCCTACTGGTACCCTCCCTTTTCTCTTCTACCTGTAAACATTCTACCACACTAGCTGAACCTGTTTGAATCACCCGAACCGACCAGCCACCTCCGTCCCTATTCTCACTAAGAACCCATTGAACCCTTGACCAACACCCTCTTTCGATCCTTCTTCGACTGAAGCAATAGCAACCAATTGATGCTCCCTTTTTCAATTATTGTTGCTAGATCCTATACTACTGGGTTATGGTGTTAGAAGACTTGTTTAGGACAGTTAATTCTAGCTTAAGATAAGTTCTTTACTATTATCAAACTTTGCCCGATTCATGGAACGGAGATTCTGGTGATCTGGCTCCATTTTTATGTCTTGGAATGGTTGTTGGGTGATGCTTTGATGAATTTTCATATGGGGTATGAGTTTTCATGGAGAAATTGTTAACACTTTAGCTATACTCAAACCTACATATCATATCCTTGATTAATTGCCTCAATAAGTTTTTATGTGCATTCGGGCATGAATAACTAGGCTTGCTTACTCTCATATATATTAAGCTCATTGTTAGGCAATATTTGATGATTTCTGGGCTTGGCAACTAAACTTGATGGCATAAATTTTTACCTTCTTCTCTCCACCAGACCTTGCATTGAGCATTTGCTAGAATATCACCTAGGCCTCCAATGCTGGATTTTATTTTGCACTGTCTTGACTTGGCTACTGTATCTTGTGGAATTAAATTAATTGCCTTGTTCTACATTGCTCATTGGATGGCATAAATTGATAAGTTAAAGGCTTAAATGTTTGGCCTTTCACTGAAGATTTCAATTTAATTTATGATATAAGACTTCATGCTTCTATTTCCTTGGCTCATGTAGTTTAAATACATATGGGCGATAGCTAGGTACTTCTATTTTCTTGACTTAGTAGTTTAAATTGGGAAGAGTTTGAAAAAGATTAATGGCATCCAAGTGGAAGCCAAAACAAGTGGTTGAACAAGAAGAGGACTCATGCACTATATGAGACTTTGTTAAAGAAAAGAAGGTGCTCCTGAAAGACTTCATAGATAGTAGCCTTCGCACTGTGATAGATACATATGGGCGGACTTAGTATGTTATGAAGCTTGCAACGGGAAACTTGAAATTGGTCCAAGATTTTTATTGGAATTTCGATTAAGACATTAAGACTGAATGGATAAGGTGAGCGTATCATACTTAAGTGCTTGCACACGGATCAAATTTACCCCATACATGTCAATGACTTTTTGCTCTGACACAGTGTTTATGTATTAGTTCAGCTTTTTGTGTAGCGAAAAGGATCTTGTCTTTTTTCTCTACAGATAAGACCATCTAATGAGTTTGTGGTGTAGAGGTTTTATCACAATGGAGATTTATATGACGATGCATGGTACTTCCACCACTTCATTGCCTCCAATGTCGAGCCTACTTCCAACAAGACCTCAATCACAACTCCACTCAAGGCCTATTGTTGTACCATATGTGGTTAGGGTACAAGTTTGACTTGGGGAAGTAAATCTAGAAGCAGATTTAGGATTTTGGGGTCTCCTAGGCTACAAACAAGTGGCTCACCTTCCCCTGCGTGATTACTAGTAGTATTTGTAAGGCAGCAGGCATACGGTCTAATCCTATAGATCAGAATATTATTCACCACTACTTGCTTGCTAAAGTTTTATGAGACAATTCCACAAAGCAAAAGGCAAAGAAGCCTCAGACAGCAATACAGGAGGGACCAGTGCCCCCATCTAGCCCAGGGAAGCTAGTGGCGCCATTTCCAAATCTGGGTCTCTACCAGCATTTGTAATACACCCCGTCTCAAGCCATCCTACCAGTCCTGGCATAGCCATGGCCAAGGCAAACCGGCTTGACCTTGAGCCATGGCCAAGGTAAACAAAAAACTTGTCTTGATACTACATAAACTTTTGGCTAAAATGATTTCATAAAAGGTTTGGTAGACTTTCCTTGGTAAATTGGACATATACAACCTGTCATTGTATACGCGACCTAAACTAGAACGAGGTTCTTGTTAACATCCTAACACTTCATTTAAGAAATTTGCTTAAGGTTTTGTCAAAATAAGCACAAGTAAGAATGAGCTTTTAGCTAAACAATTGCAACTGATAGAAAATTATTGAAACACAAAATGAGCTGATAGTTGGAAATTTTTCATTTCATTCATGAAGAAAAGAAGTAAAAGGACAAGAGCTAAGAACTCGTGTGCTCTTCCGATCTCTCTCAAAGCCGCAATCTTGCTTTATTTTGGCAATCTACTCTTTGAGAAGGGTCAGGTCATATTCAAGCCATACCTTCTTAAGCTCACCAATGGTCTCCTTTGCTGTCTCATAGTAAAGCGCCTCTGAGCTCTTGTACTTAGCAATTGCTTCCTTGTACCCAATCAGCTTGTTAGATAGGACCCGGCTCTGCCTCCTTCAGAGCTTACTCATGGTTTGATCTTTTAGTTGCCAGCATATTCCCTAGCTCCTCAACCTTTTTCTTGGAGACCTCAAGCTTGTTCCTCAATTGTGTGTCCTCGTCCTTGGAAACGGCTAGATCTTTCTCCGTTTCTTTCAAAGCCAGCTCGGCCTCCTATTTGGCCTTAGTTACCTGGCTCACTTTCTCTATAAGCTTGCTCATGTCATTGCTAACCCTGCATGCACGAACCATTGAAGGCTGGTCCAGAATGGCTGAACGAGCTCGCATGGCTTACTAGCATGGAAGAGCTCAGAAAGTGACAAAGACGTGGCATAGTTCTCCCACTTCTTCTACCAACCCCTAGCATGCTGCTTATGGTTTTAGTAAGGATCCGAAGTAGGCCTTTCAATACGGTCTCAAAGTGTCTTTTGGCGAGATTGAAGCTGAGCAAAACCTTACGCTTTTTGGACTCCAATTTCTCTAACCTGGCCCAATGAGTCCGATGAGCAGGGAGGAATAGGTCTTCGACCAACAAATCTAGAGGCCCCTTTTCCTGGGTAGGCAACTCCTTTCCGGTCAATAGAGAGCCTGGCCTAGTGAGTTAAACGAAGAACCAAAGGGAGTAGGGTCGCAAGTGACCTACTGGCGCTTTGCTGAGGGCTCAGCAATCACTGTGCCCCTAGTAAGCGCAGCATTTTTTCCTGTAACCTTCTCCTCCCTAAGCTGCTTTTTCTACTCCTTCTTCTTCAAGGCCTCAACCACTTTCTCAGTAGTCCTCATCTCCTTGGACTTCTTCCTTTCCTCCTATACAGCTCTCTTTTCCTCAGCTTCATGAACTGCTCACGATTTCTGACCCTTGGAGGGATTTTCCCTGAAAAAACATGAAAGTGTCCGGTCATGTAAGAATTATAAGCCGAGAACGCTTAAGGGACCAAGAATGAAACCATAACTTACAGTTATTGGGGTCCTTGGAAATATGCTTGGTCGTTGGCACTGATAGCCCAATCTTGATCAAGAAATCCTCATCAGTGAGGTTTACAATGTGACTATCTTGAGCATTCAGTCCAGTGACCTCTCTAGCCTATTCCTTAAAGCTTGACGACAACAACTGTGGTCGATCAACACTTGACATAAAAAGAAATCAGAGTTAAGCATTAGCTCACTAGCTCAGGGAGAATACATATTTGAGAGCTACTTACTAGCAGCTATATAACTCGTTGGCATGGTAGTGTCCTCATGACCTTGAAATGGCAGGGTCCTCCATTCACCTCCTACTTAGAACCAGTTCTCTTTTCTACTAGAGACCGATTTGGAGACCGACTTCGCCAAATTTCCCCAGAGATGTTGAGAAGCAGCCAGGTAGTACTATCCCTTCCCTCCAGAGGGAAAGGACTTCAACAGATAATAAGAGCCAAAATCCTTAGGGCTGGGGCATCCCTACCCCTTGTGCTACCAGAGGGCATTATGGTCTTCCACCCAGTTGGGGATTTACGAAGGGTCGACCCTCCAAAACTACGACAGCGTGGTCACAAGTCTCAGAAGTAGGACCCAGAATCCAGCCTCGAGCCTCTTTAGGCTCGTGACCGCATACCATCCTAGAGAGCACGTGATACTTTTTTTATGGCATGTGCAGATCGGCCAACCTAACCCTCGAGGGGATGTGTTTACACACCCATGACAGGTCCTTCTCACACACCATTGCCGCTGGAGCTTACCTCTGCCTCATCATCTCCCTTATCCTCGCCATATTCCTCACTCATCCAATAAACCTCGACGGCCTCATCCCCTGGGTCCGCTTTCTCTTCCTCGCTAGACCATTCAATGTTCACCTAAATCTCTGCTCTCTCAACACTACAGATTTCTAAAATAGGCCGAGTTTTCTCTGAACCCCACGAACCTAAAACCCTCAAGAATCTCTGAAACCAGAAAAAATAGTCACCTTTAGAAAGAGACCCCGCAAAGTTTTGAAGAATTGCTGAAAGCTATTAAACCCCTTGACAAGATCGTGAAATTTCGTAGAGAAAATTGGTCAAGGAATTTGTGGAAGAATCAGAATTTGAGTGCCAAAGGAGAAAGTAAAGAGGAAATGGGAGTGAGGAAAAGGCTATAAATAGGGCCTAAGGAGAGATAAAAAGGCGGACACGTACCACCTTAGTAAATGAAGAGACACCAATCAATTTAATGATTACTGTCAACAGTTACCCAGAACACGCCATTCCACTAAGTGGCTAAAATGTAGTAGGATGGACCAGGCTAAAAGTTTTGAAATTCAAAGAGCCTAACTTTAGGCAGCAAAAGCCTGAAAAGAGCAGTGAGCAGACCTTCAAGGCTGCTAACCTTGAAGCCCAGAAACAATGACCTTGAGGGGACATTTTGCGGTCACTAGATTGTTAGGTCAAATAGGTCAACGGTCAACTAGATCTTATAGTGGGTCTCACGTACCCCACTGAGTCCAATGACCACAAGACCTAAGGACCTAAATACCTAAGCAGCTAAGGACCTAAAGACTTGGCATGGCTCAACGACATAGAGAGCTAATCTTCACTTGTTAATTCTGTGCCTTTATCATTCAAGTCGCTATGCTCACAAGGTTGCAAGTTCGTTTCCTGCAAAAGTGACAGCTAGACAGCAACTTACAAACCCACGTGTAAAGCCTTATCACTTACGGCTAATGAGGCTTCAACATTAAATGCAGAAGTGGTGGTTACCTGCCCCACGCAGAGTTTAGACAGCTATTAGTCAAAATGTGTAGGCTTAATCTCAGCTGATTTGACCCATGTGCCACTCATGTAGACCCAGCATTAATTGTATGTAATCATTACACCTATGCAAATACGTGCTACATTTAGAGGTAGAAAACATTGAGAAAGGGTTCCTCTCCTTGATTTCCATTCTTCTTGTCTGCTGCATATTTACTCTCTTTCACTTAAAACAAACATTCCTTTGGTTTCAACATTTATTGCTCGAATAAATCAAACACAAGTTTCCTGCATAAACAAATCTTGTTTTATTGAGTTGAAGTCGAAATTTGACATCATCACAGCCTGAAGGGTATTTTTGACAAAAGGTTTCCAACCTTTACACTTCGAATCGCCTTGGTCCCTAACCATTTTTTTTAGCGCGATGCATCCTCAACCTTTCATGTACAGAGTACTCAAAACCGAGTAATAATTGATAAGTGAATAATTGAATTACTGGTCATAATTGGTGGTTTTGAAAATAATTCTTATACTATACTTTTTGCAAGAATCTCATAACATGATATAAAGAATTCTATTTCCTATACTTTTCTAAAAATTCTTAAAGCAGTAGCATTCTATTTCCTTTTTGAGATCTCATTCTGAAGATAATAACATGGTCAACCATTTTTTGAGTTTCATATATTATCATAATAAGGAAAAGATACTTAACTTTTAAAAGGTAGAACTTGTAACTGACTTAATAAAAAAAGCATGCTTAAATTTGGGAAAAACATTTTACAACTCACGGAGTTGATGGTCATAGCTAGCTTGATTGGCATGCCTTTCCAACAATCACCTAGACTCATAATTTAACAATCACTTTAATATCTAATGCCCTTGTTCCGAATAAGAAATATAAACTCTCTTAACTCCTTGGAACCAAGCTCACTTGTTCGTAACAATTCTTAATCATCCAATTATTACCTAAGTGTATTTAACAATTCGATCTCATTAGTATATTAATATCATGTCCTCATCACCCAATAATGTTTATATATCAAATCATACTTCCAACGATAATCTTTGAAATACATCATATCATCATATCCTAAAATGTCCAATAATATTTTACCAAATAAAATCAACCACATAATTAAAATTCCCAGATCGAAAGTTTGTCGCCAACCCTTTAATCAATCGCAATAGGTTTTTATGCGTACATAGTCGTGTTCACAAACTATTTCCATGATTTCCAATTTTCCATTTATTCACTTTATCTATTTCCATTTTACTTATTTCACATCCTTAATTGCTCACAACTTAATAAATCAATACATACATTAACACATAATTTTCCTTTATATTATGATCCATTTCCTTCCCATAAATTCATTTCAACTCCTTATTCATTTGTAATAATACATAAAGTCGCAAATTCTCACTAACATCGAACATATTCATTTCTTAATAGTTTTTCACCTTGACAATTTCAAAAACACCTTCATATACATGTCCATCTACCTTTAATCACTACAAACACTTTTTAACTTCTAATTAATATTCTCAACCACATTATTCCATTTTAATCCAACTCAAACAGTATTTCATATTCCATACTTTCCTAATATATCATCATCAAATATCATATTATACAAAATCCCCAATTTCTCAATTTCTAGGTTTTATGAAAATCACACCACAATGTATAATGAGAGCCAAAAATTAAACCCATCATTCTTACAACATAAACACCAATTATTTAGCCCCAAGTTATAAGAATAAACTACAATTTCAACACCTATTAGAAAATACATAAACCCTGGAAATAACTCCTTCACTTACCTATATGAAATCGCACAAGAAATGGAGAGCTCAACGTCAAGACACATAAACTAGATCAAAATCCTTTTTTCTTTTTCTTCCTCTTCCCATTATTCTCTTTTTTCCTCCATTTCTTTTATCTTCCTCCCCGGCCAAAGATGCATCCGTGTGTATGTGATGTACGTAATTGTCCAAATGCAAGAGAAATACATATTTGCATATACAATTTGCACTCCAAGTCCCTCAAAATGTATAAGTTGTGTAAGTTGGTCCTTGGCAAATCTTAGTTTTCCTTTAGTCCTTCAACCTTTAATTCTTTCACCTAAACCCTTTGATGAGTTGGACTTTGACCTAAATAATTTAATTTTGAGCTTGACTTGAATATTTGACCTTTGACTTTGACTATAAAAATAGAGTAATACTAAATAGCAAGAATCGGGTCATAACAAGTTGCTCGATGGGACCTTACAGACCATTTAAGCAGCAGATTATCGACCACTTCTAGACTCTTTGCACTCATTTTGCTGAGCTACAAGAAAATTAGAGAAGACTCAAAAGTCACCAAAGGATGTTGGAGGTATCGTACAACAGCTTCTATCAGTTTCGTCCCCAACTGCTGGTGTTCAGACAAGCCACACTGGCCCTACTTTGTCCCTTCCATTTGAGCAGGGACGCAGGATCCAGACTCACCATCAGCATAACCCCGCAGAGTTCCTGATCCTTTACTCTCTATTTTTGTTTTGTTTGCTCTACATTAGAGGCAATATAAAACTTCAGTGTGGGTGATTATTATGTGGTTTTTATTCTGACTGACTGATGTATATTTTTGCTATTCCTCTTGGCCTGTACTTAACATGCGTATCTGCTAGAATTAAGTTTGTGTCTATTTCATTGTTTTTGTGTTTTGTGAGGAGAAGGAAAAAATTGTTGTTTGCTCTGTTTTGTGTCTTGAGGAGAGAGAGAGAGAGATAGAGAGAGGAAGTAAGGGAAAAAAGTGAAGTATTATGTTTTGTATACATGGGAGATGGTGACTCACCGTCCACAATTGTTGAATTAAATTGAAGTATACCTTAGCTGGAATTAAGATTTTGAAAAATACTAAAAAAATGTGAAAATTTTTTAATTCTTCTTTTGAATACGCACTTTTTTGAGGTGATTCTCTACTATTTTCAAGGCATAGTTGAAATTTGAGCATTGTTGAAGATACTTGTGGCCTTAGTGAAATAATTTTTTTCTGTTTATTGTGTCATTTATTGCTTGAAGTAACTTGGAGGTATTAAGTGTTAGCGTAATGGAGTTAAAAGTTTTATGATTTGTTTTTTTTTTTTTTTTTTGTGAACGTGTCTTTGGTTGATGGAACTTAGGTCTTGGAGTTCCAACTGAGCACTGACCTATGCTTGGAAATCTCATAAAAATGAGGGTTTTTTATTTTACTGTATAAGGGAGATTGCAGGAAAAAGTTGTCTGCCCTAAAGAGTGAGAGCTGGGGTTGAGTAAACTGGTCCTATTCATCGCCAACGTTAGGGATGATATACTGGTGAAGAAGGTTTCCTTTTGGGATTTGACCTTGAACTACTTGCGGGGTAAAAACATAAAAGGAATATTGCATAAAAGTCAGAGAAAGAAAAAGAAAAAAGTGAAGAGAATGAGAGAAATCAAGTGAGAAAGTGAGAAATAGAAAATATAGAAAGAATAGAAAAGAATAATAAAGTTAGAGAGGTTGTGTGAAAATGAAAGATAAAAAAGGGGAAAAATAGATATTGAATGGGAAAGCCAATGGTTTGAAGTACTCAGTCTAGACTTGGAAACTCAAAGCTTTTGAGACTAGGGAGATGTTAATGATAAAGTGCATAACATGTATTTTCTAACATTGTTGTGCTAACAGTTGATGGCTCTAGGTAAACTAGTTATATCTATATGATTTGGATCCCATGGCAATTGAAAAAAAAAAAAAAAAAAGGAGAAAAAAAGTGGTTGAAAAATAAAAAAAAAGGGAACTCGATTCACGAGAGGTGAAAGAAACAGTAGACTATTCTTGAATGGGTGGGTTTGATCTAAGGCATTTGTGTCCAGAGGGAAGTCGAATGTTGGCCTTGTTGCACACACTCATAAGCCATTTGTGTATTGGAAGAATTTGTGTTAATTAATTTTACTAAATGCATTTTTCAGGACCCTTTTTATTAGGCAGTCTTATTACGGGGTGGATAAATAGTAGAGTGGTGAGTTGCTATCTCAAGTGTATTGTGATGGTAAAGTTTTTTTGTATTTGTGCTTTTGTTTGTTGTTCGAGGACGAACAACAATCTAAGTGTGGGGGCTTTTTATAGGTGTCTGGTTTTAATGTTTAATTACACTATATGTGTGTTTAATTAATGCAAAAATCAAAATCAAAGAAAAGAAAAGGGATAGAGAATAGTTTGCCTGCTATTAAACACCCAAAATATTCACCTGTGAGAAGGTCGCGGGATTACATCGCCACCCTACCTACATAGGGGGCTGTTATTGGCCCCCCCACATGTGGGTAGGATGGGGGGCTATTATTGGCCTTCTCACATGTGGGTGGTCCCCCACCCATATGTGGGAGGGCCAATAACAACTTCCCATATAGGCAGGGTGGTGGTGTAACCCCGCGACCCTCTCGCGAGTGAACACAACTTTATTAAATACTTCCTTATAGTCGTTAGCTTGACAGTATAACCATCTACTTCAAGGAACTTTAAATGAGGCTCTCAACAACTTGACAAACATGTCAAAGTTGCCTTTGAATAATCCATTCACAATGAAACTCCAATTTTTAATGTTGCCCTCTTCAAAGTCCTAATACCTTCTTTCACCATCTGACTAGAATTCAAGTACGTAAACTTCAACCAGCTCATCAGGTCCAGTAACAAAATCAATTGAACCATCAAATCTGTAAGGAGGCTCATCAATTATTTCAATTCATTGTTCACCACTTCTTAACTTTGATCAACATCTTTCTCCCCCTCATCTCGATCTTTTCCATAGATGAGTCTAATCTTCTTATCCAAAGTCCATTTGTGATCCTAAACCTTATGCCCTACCTTCTTCAAGGGGCGCTCATTGCTTTTTTCTATCTCTTCTACTATGGCACAGGCTAATTCAATTACTTCCTCACTTTCTGGAGCTCATTTCTTTCTCTCACTTAGCAAACTTGAGGTACTCAAAGATAGGTCCTAGGAATTTAGTGGTGGTTCCCATTGATCTGAGTAGTTGAACTGTTGATAAACTGAATGTTCCTTCCAAGTCAGATATCCATTCCACTTCAATGGGCATTGCTAATGACATTGCTATGTGGTAATCATCGACTCTGACAAGTTCTAAACATTCACACATTGTAGCCCTTTGCTATTTGAAGAATTTATAGCTACAGGCTTATCTTCGTCGCCGATGTCACCACATCTTTGATACCATGCCATTTTGTTTATCTTCTAATTTCTCTTTGTTCCCTGACAGCATTAAATTAAAGAAAAAGAAGTGGATCAACTCGAAAATAGAAAAGAAGAAAAGATAAATAAAAATAAAGCAAAAATCAACTAAAACAAAAAAGAAAGTAGAAAATTAGGTCCCTGGCAACGGTGCCAAAAACTTTTTGTTGATTTTATCCCACAAGTGGACAAATCATTAACAAGTAATATAGTAGTGAATAGAATGTCGAATCACATGAGGATTAAATCTATTAAATTTACTCTAGAAATAATTTTTAAGAAAAAGGAAATTATTTATAGCTGAAATTATTTAAGAAACTAAATAGCTAAAATTATTTATTAATCCATGATACATAATAAAATTATTTATTAATTACTTCTTTATTATTTGTAAAATTATTTACAAATCCAAAAACAATGAGGTACTAGGATTACTAATCCACGATCCTTGACCCACTTAAAACCATGCATCTTAATGTTGTTCATTATTTAAGCTAGATACACGTAATGCCTCTCGATCGCCGACATGAATCCCTAAACTATCCTAAAACTGATCACTTTAGAGGATATCAATCAATGCAATAATAAACAATCAATAATAACAAGAATATTTCTTAGGTTAAAAATCGATGATCATTTATTAATCAAAAGCCTCTGTCGAAGGTCAATTGATTCTATGTCTACATGTGAATTTAATTATATCTAGTTAAACTGCTAACATGCAAACATGCATTAAATTACAAAGATCATGATGTAACGATTTCACAAGATTTATTAACATAGACAATCAATATAGGACCCAATGTTGCTTATTACCATGTGCTAATTTATATCAAATCCTTTAAAAGAAATATAAATTACAAATGCAAATTAATGGTGATCAAACATTAAAACGGACATATAAGTGAATAATAAACAATTAAGCTTATAGCAATGAAGAGGAGCAATTTATTTAGAACTAATTAATGGCCAACAAGGTTTCATCATAATATTTGTACAAAATAATTAGCCTAACATGTTGATAAAAAGAAAACAACTATAAAATTTAGAATTCAAAATCCAGAGGAGATTAATCCACGATAAATTCGATGCCTTTTCTTTTCCTTCCTAAGGATGGTTCTTTGCTTCTCTTCATGGCAATTCCCCGATATCCCTTGCGTTTTCTCTCTCCTTTACAAGTCTCTTCCTCCACCTTTTATGCTTTTTCCGCCCCCTTATTATTGTAGATGCCCTCAAATTACAAATTGTGTCAAAATGGGCCAAAAATAGCTCTCTCCCACGTTTGGCCGTGGGCTACGGAAACTTCTTAGCCGCAGTTTGCTTGCCACGGTGAACTTTCAGAAATTTCATTTTAATCTCTAGTTTGGCTTTTCCATGCAGCATAACCCTTTTCAGCATTTTCTTCATCCAAACCAGTCCAAAAGATCGGAAGAGCTCACAATGGCCCATTGCACTCTTCAAATACGATCCAAAGAGACTCTTTCAAGTTTTTCAAAGTGCATTTTAATCCTTGAATTTGTTGACATTGATCTTCTCACCCCAAAACTCAAGCAATGCATCCATTAATGTTACATCTTATACATAAAGCTTCAATTTGGTTAAAAAATCTTCCTTGTCATTTAGCATTGCCCCAAATTGATCTCTTTTCACCTATATGAGCCATATTTACACAAATTTGGTAGAATATGCTCAATTACATATAAAATTATATAAGTTAAGAGGAGTATATTACTATAAAAAACACTCATCAAATACCATACAAATAGTGTTCATTTAACTTCGAATCAAATTATGGGAGCAACTTCTAAGGAAGGGAAGGCTGAATTCTTGTGCCTTTTTAAAAAATAACAATAAGAGGACATGGCTTTATAAAAACCAGCATACATACAAACACACATCTATATATAAACCATATCAACAGCCAACGTTAACAACACCACACATAGTGTTCAATCAGAGGGCCATTTCTATCAACAAACCAGGAAGCCAAACAAATAGTACAAAATGATGATTCAAATAACAACACTAACCAACATGGCAATATAAAAAAAAATATTGTGTCAATCGATGCAGTGTCTTTATACATAATTGAAAAAGATAATATTAGGAAGTGAAGGAAATGGCAATACTACAACACATCATGAGAATATCATACTACTAGGTGCAAGAGGTTAATAGCCTAGCAATTCATCTAATCAATATCCATATAATTACATATACCTATATAACTACTCACTGAAACTCAGTATAACTACCTTATGCAAACAATATACATACATATAAACCTATTTAATATTATGCAAACATATACCTATATAATTACACTACTAGAAATGAGTCTTCAAGAACAGGAAAATTTGTTCCTAGAGGTCTATTTTATGTTCCAAAAAAAAATCAGCAATGGAAGCTTTCCGATGGCAAATCAGTTGCTGAATTTGATGCTTAGCAACAAATTAATGTTTCTCGCTACCAGCAACAAAAACTGCTATAGAATTATAGGTTTATAATACTTGGTAATTGCTACAGAATTAGTCACAGAATCAAGCGTATGAAATAGCTACAAAAATATGGGTTCCCATTTTTTGGTATTTTTCTACGAAATTAGTCACAGAATCATATGTTTCTAGTCACCAATTCCTGATGTTCAGTGATTAGCTATAGAAAGAGTCATGGAGTAACAAGAACAATAATGAGTTATTCTCTTATATAATGAGTAGTAGGAATGGGTTTGTAATTGTAAATCGGGGTCAAAAATGGCACCTAATAGTTCATCGAAAAGTAATTGAGTACATTGCATCTAGTCACTAATTTAAAAAATTATTTATGAAGAACAAATCACCTGTTCTAATATACCTATAGTGAATTGATCATAAACAAGTAGATGTAGCGAAGAATTAAAGATTTGCATATGTATAATAGAAATTATTATATCCATGGATTAGTCAAGATATTACAATATAAAAAGTTTACCTATTCTGACGTTTGGAGAGAAATTACAATAATAATGTACCAACAAGATCTTGCATTGTGGTCGTATTCCCTTCTTCATTCCTTTCACCTGTGTTGCTAAACAACATAGCTAAACACTTCGACTGCTCTTTAACATGATAAATAATATAAGAGGAAGACCTTGAGGAATGGATATGATTGGTTTGATTTCATTCTGGAACCAAAAATCCAAAATAGTGTGTAAAACAAATAATGTGCAAAAGAGTAATGCATTGATGAGTAGAGATGATTAAGGCTGATGACGGAGATGATTAAAATTAATAACAAGAGATTAACAGGAACTTGGTGATATAGAATTCACTAGCATTGCATCCATTTTATGTTAAGATGAAGAGCAAGCACCAATTTATAGTAACAGCTGGATATCTATTATAAACATAGTAAATTAATAGAAGGTATGGCCTCAGAGCATGAAGAAAAAGGAACGTCAGTGTTTTACACCAATACTGCTGCCAAGCAATGTAACGAGATGAAGAAAAAGAACTCATAGAAACACAATAATCATGTCTAACTTTGAAAGAGGTTAGAACTGCTAATTGCTGATGAGTATGGATTATACTTTTTCATGGAAAATAAGGTCTTCTCATATTAGTTCTGCAGGATTTATCTTATAGGTCCGTCAGCTAGTGCACATATTTTTTGTTGTGCTCTTTTACATCAAGCATTTGGAGAATCTGGAGGTAGTAGCTTTGTTGGAGTGTCTGTCATATAGAAGCTTATTTTGGTTTATCAGGGGGTACATGTAATATCATCCGAGGTTGAAGTTTTTTATTTCTTTATTCATGAGGAGCCAGTGTCTTTGATTCCCCCATGTTCTGAGTTAAAGGGTCTCGTAGGTGGTCTATCTCGTAGGTGGTCTAGATCTAATTTTCTAATCCCAGAAAAATTGACAGGTACAATTTACTCAACTTGATTGATGATTTCCATAATAAGGCTTGTATCGCTCCATCATCTTAAGGTATGTAAATATTTTTGCTATGCGAAATGACTTGTAAAACCTCATATCTAGGGCTAAGATTTGAGATCGACTACTTATCCATTTCACTTATGAAATAGGACGTCTAGAATGTGCTGATCAAATTATTGGAAATTATCATGTTAGAGGCATAAGTTGATTGACAAAAGTAGTTGATATTCTTTGACAAACCTGGAATCTATTCCTTGACGAACCCATGAGCAGCATCGACAGGTTGCATCTATTCTTGTTGTTCAAGCTCTAAAGAACATCATAATGAATGGATATTTCATATTTTCTCACTGCTCACATCTTTTACAATTCCTTGTAGACTCAACACGCCCTTGTCTAAGTAGAAGAAACCAGTTGGATCATTTTCTTCATAGTATTAGTTTGGCTTTTGATTATGTAAACAGAACTGTGATGGCATATCAAAGAATTAGTATGAGTGAATAAGTTGATCTAACTTTTCTTATTTCACAAGTCCATGTAAGGTAGTTTTTACAATTTTTTCTCATTTCTGCAAGAGTTTTAAGAGTTTTTCAGGTCATTTCATGAGTTTAACAATAGAAAAACAATAAGCAGACTCAAATACAGAGAAGAGACAGGGGTAGATAAATCTTGAATAAGATGTAGAAGTAGACCAGTCTTAAGTGCTATGACGTGCCCAAATAGATTTGAGATCGGAAGAGCACACTTTGATGACGCGCCAGTCTAAGCCGAATCAAATAATATTACAGGAACGGAACAAATGGTAATCTAACAACAAATCCAAGTTCATTTCAGACAATTCAAAATTTACCTAAATAATTCATAATGAATTAACTCCAATGAATAAACCAAATTTTATACATGCCAATCAAACAATTGAGAATCATACAATAAAATTTCAATCTTCTACGATTTCTATTATGCCAAAAC
Source organism: Nyctanthes arbor-tristis (assembly GCA_963692815.1). Taxonomy (NCBI): domain Eukaryota; kingdom Viridiplantae; phylum Streptophyta; class Magnoliopsida; order Lamiales; family Oleaceae; genus Nyctanthes; species Nyctanthes arbor-tristis. The sequence goes on from CAVNYN010233600.1 coordinate 37,974, forward strand.
TTTCTAAAAACCTACATCTTAGTTCCTAATCATCCAACTTGGTCTCAGTATATGAACCCCGACTAACTCACTTTCAACATTGAGCCCAAGACAACAAGCATCAGGTAACTATTTCCTCCATCTCATGTTTCCCTTTCTTCTTCTCGTTCACATAAATACCTTCTTCCACAACAAATGATACTAACATTTTGATATTTATTCTTTGTGTTACAAGCTAAACAAGAACTCAAAGGAGATCGGAAGATTCAAGTAACAAAAGGAACCTCTTGTGACAAGGTAAAAATTTCCCCTCGTTCTTACATTTCATCATACTCTACACCATGAAAACTCAAACAAGATGCGTACTAAAGTTGATACTAGCAAAACACTTCATACATACTTCATAAAAGTCATCATCTTCTCAACTATTAACATAAAAAATAAATGAAAAAGAAACGCAAAAACAGTGTTGCTTGTTTGAAACCAAGTAACTCCATTTTTGGCCCACTCTTGAATCTTCGTCTCAAGCCACAAAATTGGTATCAATAACTTCCTCACGTCATGAGGAACACAATGCTACCTCCACTTCAACTGGAAAACCACCTTGCTAGCTGGGAAACCACCGAGACCACCGGCTCTCCTCACCCAAAACCACCATCACACCTTCAAAAACACACATAAACATGTAGAGCTCATCGAGGGCCACCTTTTCCACTTATTTCCTTTTCGATTGGCTAAAGTTTTGGCCAATTTTTTGGCCAAATTCTTGTTCTTGGAGCCTCCCAAGGGCCGAACACCTACCCATCAGATGTCCCTCTATGTTCTTCTCTTGGTTATTGTCCCTGAAAGATTTAAAAACATGTAAGTCCTAATTAATTGGTTAACTCTAGTTTCGACCCAAGACATTTCCAAGTAATTTAATATAAGCGTAAAGTTATTATTTCAGTGAAACTCAGTCCCCAAGTCTTTTAAATAATTAATTTCGGCCCCCAAACTTTCAAATTTTGTATAGTTAGTCCTTCAAACTTTTAATTCAAATCACATAAGTCCTCAAACCTTTAATTCAAATTAAATTAATGCTCAAACTATTCAAATAATTAATTATAAGGTCTTTTAACTTTTATAAATCTCTAACTTAGTCCCTAAATATTTAATTATACCATAAGACCTTAAATTTTGAATTCTAACCCTAGTTAATTTCCTTTATTAGCTAGATGGGACGCTTGGATAGTTGAAAAACTTATTTTCAAGAATTTATAGCTCAACTTGAAACATTACGAGGTAGATTCCTTTATTGAAAAGTAGACTCCTTTATTGAAAACATTATTTTTCTTAAGTGTGGCCACTATTATTTAATTTATATTATAATGATATTGATTAATGTGAATTTTATGTTATTGCCTATTAGAAGGCATAAGTGTTATATTGGGCTCATTAAAAGGTCTCGCCTATTAAGAGGCGTTTTATGATGTTGGCCTATTAAAGGGCATATGAATTTCTTGTTTATTGAAAAACATGTTAGTTTGTATAGTTATGTGTACCATCGTGATATGAATGTAAATGGTCATGGGTTCTGCTGAGTATTTTAAATAAAATACTCATTCTTTCCAATCTAACAAATTTTAAGTTTCAAAGCTGGCAATGGAATGACAAAGAGTGGCCAAATTAAATTATTTTTTGAAAAGATTGTATTTTGGGATTTTTCTATTGATTATGGAGAAAACATTTGAGATTTCCACTTATTTTGTTACAATCTTCAAGGATTAATATTCTATGGTTATCTTCTGCACTCGTTAAACCTTTATTGAATTTTGTCTTTTTCTACATTTTGTTCTTTAAAGTTAGTAAGAAATGTCAAACTAGCGACCCGAATACTGAGGATAAGTTCTGTCAAAACACTTCCAAGCTCACTATATACTAGATGTGACATTTCACCACGGGTAAAGGTTGTTCAATGCCATCAATCATGTTTGCCTCCTTTCGGTTATCCTTTTTTGGTAGTCTACAATCAGCAGCTCTGTGACCAGGCTTCTCACAATTGTAGCATGTCCCTTTGAATTTCGTTTTAGAAATTCTACCCTTAGGCCTCAACTTATAGCTTTTGCCACTATTCTTGCTTTACCGGATTTGTATCGGTTTATCCTAGAACTGTGACCATGCTTCACAACGTAGGCCTGAGCTGGTTCAACTGGAGTGGACCCCCATTCTTTGACCTTATTTCCTTCTTCAATTCAAAGTCTAACAATAAGGAATTCAACACTCATCTTCTTCTATTTGTTCTTCAGGTAATTCTTAAAATCTTTCCAAGCTGGAGATAGCTTCTCAATAATAGCGGCCACCTGAAAGGTTTCACCCAATATCATTCCTTAGGCATGGATGTCGTGTAAGATAACCTGGCGCTCTTGTACTTGACCGGTCATGGTTTTAAAGTCTACCATTTTATAGTCAAAGAACTAGCCAACAATAAATTTCTTGGCCCTGGCAGCCTGCTCTTATATTTTCGTTAAAGAGACTAATACAATTCCTTCATTGTTTTCTTTGCACTATACATGTTGTGTAGCGAATCAGCCTAGCTATTCATAATATAATTCCAGCAAAAGAAATCAGAGTATTTCCAAGCATCAACCACACTCACAGCTTGAATATCTCGTTGACCTTCTTTGAGTTTAGGAGCATCTTCAGTTAAGAATCATGCAAGATTCAAGGTGGTTAGATAGAGAAACATTTTCTACTGCCACCTCTTAAATTTCAAGCCATTGAACATTTCTGGTTTTTTCCCATGATGAACCAGAATAGACATAGTTGGAGCAGCCTGAGTCATAGCCAAAGTTGGCACTCGAGGCACAGCTGGGATCACTTGTGCACCAGCCACAGCTTGGTTTGTATCAACCATGTTTGCATCCTAAGCCATAATAGCTTAAACAAAACTGTCCTAGTCAGTTTACGTGACAGAAATAGTAAGCAGAAACATGGAATTTATTTTAAGATTGTTAGAAAATCTATAGTACAAGTTAAGAAATTGAAGGTAAACAGAAACCACTGTATGAAACAAAAGGAAAACAGAAACCATTGTAGGAAATAGAGAAAAAACAGAAGCCACTGTTGGAAACAAAAAGTAAGCAGAAACCTGTATAGGAAGCATAAAGTAAACAAAAACCACTATAGAAAACGAGAGTAAACAGAAGCCACTGTTGGAAACAGAAAGTAAACAAAAATCAAGGCCTGTGTTTAACATAGTGCCCTTAAAGCAGATTCATCCCCAAAACACTGGACGTTTGTTTTCCAAGATACAACGGTTGAGACCTGGAGGAAAAAAGCTGGAACAAGGCAATGAAATTCTTGCCTAGTCGAACCAAAAAAGTGCCTGAATAGTATCAAGAGAAGGAGGTTTATGGTAAGAAAATGTGGAGGATTCGTCTTCCCAAAAGTCCAGAAGCTGGCCTTTATATTGACAAAATAAGGCATGTCAATGGCCAAAAATTAAATGTCAAGAATTCATTGGAGTTGAATGGCAGGAACATCAACAGTCACACTAATTACAACTCTGCATATTCTAACGCATGGTTTAAGTGTTAAAATTTCATAGCTTATTTTAGCAAAACTTGGTCAGACTGGGCACCTATTTCCGGTCCAGTATTCGTGTACGCAGGTCACGCTCACACGCAAGTTCAATTGTTTGAAGTGTATTTTTGTTATGTGATTTGCACCCCGTTGCGGGCGCAGTGCAAGAGAGGACCTTTAGCTGCGCAATTTACAAATCCACTTTCACATCTCAAAATTAAGAATCGGATAACATTCGAAGTTACGTCCAAATTGCCTATATTTCCAACACTTGTACGTGCAACTTCCCTCCAATGTCTTCTCGTTTACAATGAAATTAATTATCTATAATTTCCTTTAAATATTCACTAAGTAAACAAATACTAAAAATTTTACCCAGAGCAGCAACAAATAAAAAAATTTCAATGGTCACAACGTTAATGATAGCCAAGAAGAATTTACCTAAGCTTTCTAATGGATTCATGATAACCAAGATAATTTTCCAATAGCACTTTCTCATCATTAATATAATCACACAACTTGACCATGCTAATATAATAAAAAAGAAATAGAATTTGAGATTTCAATTCCCCACCACTCTTGTCATAGGTAGAAATTCCAATTCATGCCCGCACAAACAATTCAACAAAAATCCTCAAAAGAAAATTAAAAAGTTAATGAATGTTAGTCACATAAGAAAAAAAGGGAAAAATAAAAGCTGAATTTGAAAAGAGTACAAATTACCGGCAAAAAAAAAAGCTTAACAAAATTACCGGGGGTAGCACTTCGTTTGCAAGTTGACTATGACAGTGGCGTAAATGGTGGTTCAGACTATTAACTTCCAAGAGTATTTATTGCCGTCAAATCCAAAAGAAATCTTTGAGTATTAGCTTGAAATCACATCTCTTCGGCTCTCTGGTCGTGCTCTCTCTCGTTTCCATAAATCTCTATAACTCTCGTTCTTTAGTTTCTCAAAACAAATTATTGGAAATCAATCTCTTTATTCTTTAGGCACAGAAAGTTTCAAATAAGAGCAGCTCCTATAAGCCCATTAAATCGAAATGGTGCCCCCAGGGCATATCTCCAAGTGGCAAAGGGGAGGGCGGTAAGGGCTCAGCGCGGTAGTGTGCAGAGTTCGATTCCCCGCAAGGTGGAATTGACTTTGTTGCAAGCGGGAGTTACCAATGGGTTAACAGCCCTGGCCTTGCCATTGCTCTCCACCCTGGCTCCTTGGAGGCACATCCTGCGATTTACATCCTCCACCAAAGGTCCAGGGCAGGGTCGGTGGGGGCCCTCAGGGTTGGGGTTCAACCTTTTTTATTAAATCGAAATGGACAACGGCATTACTCAAGCACATTCAAAATAAGCATGCAAAATTACACGACGTAAAACATTAAATGAATTAATTTAATGGCAAAATAGAGGAAAAATGGGCACATGGCCTGGCGTGTAGTTATTTTTGTAGTAAAAAAAGGAAGAAGCATTAATATAGGAGTTGCATCGCAAGTGATACCACAATTTGGGTAGGAAAATGCCCAAAAATTATGGCACCACTTGTACAGTTGTACCATACTTCTCTTTTTATTATATATAAGATAGATTAGACATGTTCTATTTTTTTTAATCAAGGCATAAGATAAAACCCATCAAGTGATGTATTACTTTGATATTGATTTGATTCCATTTATGCAACTCAAGAGTTTTATGGTTCATACTTCTATGAATAATTGAATTGAATATTCTTTCATCTTCAATATCACGTATTTTTTGTAGTTACAGGTTCGTTTAATTATCTTGTGGCATGGGTTGCCATTATTAATTTATCATCTTTGATTCATTGTTTTCTCCTATTGTGTTTGGCATAAGGAATACTTAAGGATATTGACTTTTGAATCCTTAATGTCTTATCATGTAAATTATGTGATACTTTGAATACATAATAGTATATGTCATGAAGGAGAACCTAGCCTAGATATAACTATTTTGTTCTTGAATGTTGAGTCCATGGGTGAAAATAAATTGAATTCCATGTGTTGATTTTAGAAATCAAAAGATAGCTAAATGATTATGTTGTTTGATGTGGTGAATTCTAAAGCCCTTACAGTATGCTCAATTTGGTTTCTCATTTCAATTACTTCCTGGCCATCAATTAATTTATTTCTTAATTGATCTTTAATTAAACTAGATTACCACTTGTGCATTGCTCTTCCGATCTATCAAATTATATTTTAATATTAGTACAAAGTGTTAAGTAATATATAGTTAACCATATTGAACTGTAATATTTTGATTATTTTATTATTTTTAATCTCACAGCACAATGAAATCAACCAAATAAATTGTCTATGCCAATAACGAAAGAAATTAAAGAGAATTTTGATGGTCAATTTGAGTCTAACATGAAAAAAGCTAAAAGGATTGAAAAAATCTGCAATTGCCAAGAATGAATAAATTAACGTGAGGTATGTTTGGTGGGTAATGATGGTGTCCAGCTTGATGAAGCAAAGTCATGTTGGTTATGATTTCCATTCATCAGTTATGGGAAAAGAAACACCCTATGCTTGAGTTGGTTTGGTGAATGACTACTTCAATGCTTATGCTTGACAATTTATATTGAAACGGAGCTTGTTAGTAAGATAGACCTCGATTCTCTTGTTGGTGAATTTGCTATATTAAAGAATCGTCAAGTTCAACTTACTTTTTAACTTAGTACTAGATTTTGAGTTGTTGAATATTTTTTGTAATGTATTTGACTTTGTGTTCTATTTTGAAAAATTATTATTTATATAAATGCGTTTTTGATTTTTCAGTCCAACTATGGGCAGTCTAGCGTGCTGGCTACACCCCTGATAGTGCTTGGAAACAAATCTCATAACCATGAGAAAACTAGCCAAATATTGTCTCCTCGAACATATCTTTTTAGTCTTACTCAACCTAAAATGAAGTATGTGCAATGCATGACCCAGTTGAGAATATGTGATCTTTCTTGCAAACCATTGATTGTGTGAAATGGCATATCCCCATTCCTGTGGTTTAACTCTGTATTACAGTAGACATGGAGAATATGGCTTTAAAAAAAAAAAAAAAGAAGATAGACAGACAATGTAAAATTGTTAGTTGTGATTTTATGCATTATCATCAATCTGTATTCCCTTCCCCTTATCAGCAGTGCCCAGCACCCCCCTTTTCCAACAATTCATAATTCTCCAACGTCTGCATTTTGTTTGTAGCTCCCATTTTGTGCAACAAAGATAAAAAAAAACCTACATAAACAGTCGAAATTCAATTCCACTGTTCAATGCAACTAGAAGCTTTGAACAATACAAGCAAGCACTATTTTATCTTTAGAATTTGCATAACGTATGTAGAATAACCAGCATGTACAAGTTTGTAAGTCTCAGGATGTAAACGAAGCGTTTAAAGTCATTATTACAAGAAGACACCAAGCCAAACACAACTTCAATAGTAGTATAGTTAAATCTAAATAAATGCTTATATAGCATCTTGCAGCATTCAGTAAACATTTTAGCTTTCCAATAAATATTGATAATACATGTATTTCCACATCATTTCTGAAACTACTTAATCATATAATTTCCAAGTAACTAAGATGTGAAAAGAACTGCATATGTTGGCCTACTTAAATCCTCAGGCGTGATATACAAGTTCTATGCACATATAATATTATTTATTTTTCTATATTACATTAAAATTAGGGGCATTTGCTAATGATTAATCGTTTAAAATCTTCAAAGTTTCTCCATTTAATTAGTAAGTATATATTTCTATTCTGTGGACTAATTTTATACATATTGCCTATGCATGATTTACAAATTCTAGCTCACTAATGAAGAACACATTAGGAAATACAAGTTTCACGGAGGCAAACCCCCATGAATTTCATAAACAAGAATGTCTTAGAGGAGATTCTATGTAATACAACCAATAAAAAATCAAAGTTCAAATTAGTGCAGCAATCCAATCACCCACAAACACCTTGAATGAGTGAAAGGAAAAAATCGATGTAGCAGAGAGTGCTGTTTTCAACATACCAAGTTGGAAAAGGTTTCACGCAGTTAGGACTCCTTACTATTATTGAATGACTAAGCCAATAATTTAGTCGATTTTTTTGAATTTGAAACATGTCGAAATAGATAAGAACCCAACTGGAAAACATGTTGAATTCGGTGAAACATGGAATTCGTTTAATTCAAGCAATGGAATAAAAATATACGTGTGTATATATACTAGTTTAGCACGTGCTTTGCACCTGTTTAGTTTTACTTTTCGTCATGAATCCATACGAAATTTGTTGTTTGTTGAGTTTGTTATGAGTTACAATATGAAAAATATAATGACAATACCTTCAAATTCGCAAATAAATAAGAAATAAGGGGAAAAATACATACATATATATAAGGAACTCTCATAGCACCCCTAACATAACTAATACAATACATCAAACATATAATATCAACAAACTCTTATCAAACTTTTATGATGCAAAATTTTAGAAAATATGTATTGTAATTGCATAAGAAAATAGGTACTGTAATTGAATAAATTATGAAAAATTAATCGATTAAATTTTATTGGAACAATCTGTCAAAAACCCTACAAGCTCTACGTTTCATCCTAATTTTTTAGCAAATCCAAATGCTTAAAAAAAACTTAATTACCTGCAATATGGATGAACCAGATCAGAACGACCAAATAGAAGGAAGAAACAATAAGCTCAGAATGGTAAGCAGTTATTTGGGGCTTTTCTGCTATAACGGAAAAGAGCCAATTTTAAAGCTCATGGGAATCTCCGAATTTGCAGCAACAAAGCTACCTAGAAAAAAATTATGCAAAAATAGAGTACTCAATTACCTGCAATATCGATGAATCAGATAGAAACAACCAAGGAGAAGGAAGAAGGAAAAAATGTAGAAGTTTCTAGGATGGTATAAGTTTAGCAAACTTTATATTTTAAAAAAAAAAAAAAAGGAAGAAGAAAAAAGTGTAGAAGTTTCGGGGACGGTGTAGGCTTAGCAAATTTTATTTAAAAAAAGGGAAGCGGAAAAGGTGATGTTGCTCGCAACAGTACTGAGAATATTCTTATATATAATAGGATAGGATATATATATATATTTATTTAAATTAAAAAAAAAAGAATGTAATAAATAGCTATATATAGAAAAAGAATTAAGTTTGTAGTATCTTTGTACGCGCTTTCCCTCTAAAAATTCGCTAATAATGTCTATTTTGATATTTTATTTCCTATTGCGGTAAAATTTCATATTATTTATTTTTTAAAATAATTTGATATGTATTTCTGGAGAAAATACCCGATACTCCAAACTAATCAACAACACAAAAAAATTTAAATTTCATATTACATATTTTTAAATAATTTGATACATAGAGCATAGTTTGAGGGCAGCCTTCTTGATAGGTTTACTTTTGCTTGACTATCCATCACCATGAGAGGGATCTCAAGTTTTACAACTAGAGCATGTTCAATGTCCTCATTGAAGGGATCAAATGGTGGATCGTAGGATAATAATCAAGTTTGGCGATATACAGCTGCTCATGCTCTATATCACTTGGCAGAACATCTTTGATCACAATATGGAACCAACTAAAAATAAAGACTAAACACTTATTAAGAGATAAAAATAACATGTTTACGCAAGTATTAAAATGTTAAAATGCTCTATAAACTAGCTACTTGCATATCTTTTGTGGAAAATACATTCTCAAGGTCTGATTGCTTGGCTTTGTGTCTGACTGCCAGTTCAAAATACAGGGCCACGCCTTCCTAATTATAGTACATAAAGTACCATTCATTGCAGGAATGCTCTCATGCAGCCAAACTTGAAATGCTACAAAAAATCCCTTCATTTGGTAGGTATTACTGCGGCTCTGTACAGTCTTCAAAAACTCCAAGTAATCCTAAATAATAATTTCCCCCATGGATACGTTTTTGCATAAGGGCTCTCAATCAACGACAACATTCCATCTAACACAATCTTTCCATAATCTACATTGTACAGGTATGTTGTCAAGGTGTATATCAGTGCAAGAGCAATGCATCCTCATCTGGCATGGTTTCATATTTCAAAAAGAGGTCCTCAATGTCTCCATTTGTAACTACATCTGGGAGAAGTGTTTATCCTTGATACGTGAACGAGAGCCATCAAACATGCTAATGTCTTCGTCACCGACAAGGCAAAGACCTATCACAATTGCAAACTCATGTATAGAGAACCTTAATAACTTCCCAGCAATATGAAACCGTATCTCTTCATCATTGGATTGTCGAACCTCCCTAAGCAAGACATTATATCGATCAACAGTAATTGGAAACAAAAAAGGCGGAACCAAGGAGTCTCTCCTAGTCCCTGGCGAGGCCCAAATTGCATGGGCCTCAAAGAAAAATTTTTTTTTGTATGTTTGGGCTAGCGGGAAAAAATAGTTGGGCCAGAGATAAAAAAATTTGGGCTAGGGAGAAAAAAACCCAAGGTCTAAAATCAACTAAGCCCAATATCCAAACCTCAATTCTTTCTTTCTGCCTTTCAACAAGACCAGATGTAAATTGAAAAAATCATCCCCGATTCTAATCCCTAATTTGAACCCTCAAAATAGCACCAGCCACCAGCAACTCCAAAATTCCGACCGGCGTGGTGGCGACCTCGAGGCTGGCATAGCGCGGCAGTGGTGTTGGTAGCTTGGCGCATGAAGTCGGGCTCAGTAGACGACAGCAGCATCGGATTGCAACGGACATTGTACAAGCAGCATTTTGAAATATGCTTTAGATTTCTACCTTGTTCTTCTAACCTTCTTCATTTTGAAATGAAATCTGAGGCATGATAGTTGATTCTTGAAGCCCGAAGGTAATTTCTTATTTCTAGCCTCTTAGTATAAGTTATTAATAAATATACTTGTATAATTCTATTAGAATTTAGGGCAGATTGTTACTATCAAGCATATTTCAGATTGTTAATACAGGGATTTTTGCAAAGATTTAAGAATAATAGGCATTTGGGAGATAGCTATTTTCAAATTGGATATTTACCTGAAGAACCCTTAATAATAATATAAATAAATGTAAGATAAAAACCTATACTTAACCAATAGTTCATTATGGGATTGTTAATTGTGTCAAATGTCAATGAATGACAATGGTACTACAATAAAATAGATTTTTTACCCACACATAAAATAGCCGCACATACTATGTGTGACTATTTAGCTACACATAATTTTAATATGCGTGGGTAATTTAATAAATGTACTTCAATCGTTATTTGACATTTATTATGTGTACGTAAATGATTTTAGCTATGTGGGAGAAAAAAATCGTATTTTCAGAAATTAACAGGAGTGTATAATTTTTTAATAAAATTGATGTAGCATTTATTATTACTGACATTACCCATACATACGCATACATATTATTTATGTGTGGGCAATATTCTAAACTTTAATAAACCAACTGCTTACTTGGCTCCAAAGTGGTGTCTAATCAGCATTACTTACATGATAATTTCAAAGCCAAATTTACATTAACCACGCATAATTATAAATGTTATTTATATGTGGGTAATGTTTCAAGTTTTTTATACATGCAGTGCTTACATGGCTACAACGTGGCGTACATCACCTTAACTTACAGGATAATTGTAAAACCATAGCTACAGTGCCTACACATAATTATGTATTTTTTATGTGTGGATGATTCTTAAAACTTTATGTAGATTAATGTAAGCACATCTATGCTTAACAATTCTCATAAATGTAACACACGAATATACAAATTCAACTCAACAAAACAGTCTCCTTTTCTTATTCAAATGTAATCAAGAGTCCTATAATACATGAACGGAGAAATAAATAGACTACTCACACATATCTAATCTTAATGGGCCTGACCCACAAGAATTGTCTGGAAAAAAACAATTGTGTAGAACAAAACAAAACTAAATACATAAAGCAAAGAATTGAGTAAAAATAGAAAAATGCAACATCATTTTGGAAAAAAATGATATTAGTAGTGGCAAAGCAACTGGTTCAATTCGTCTTGTCGAGCTGTCCCAAAAGTTGGTGTCATAGCCAAAAAATGGACTCTGTATGCAAAAGTTACACCCACTTATTTAAACACTGGCAACCATATTGTTTCATGTTTGAAAAAAATCATTAAAACTCATATATGCTATTATTGTTTTCAACAAAATCATAAAAAATGACATTGAATCCATTTAAAAAGAAAAAAAAATATGTAGGTCCTTAGTGGAAAAAGTAAAAAAATAAAAAATATTTAAAAAACTTATGATAGAAGATTACCAATTACATACGTGGATCCAACATGACACACCGTCATCATATCTTTGTGGCTAATTGCACATTATCACTAACCTATAAAGGAGCTGCTTCACGTATGATTGTCAAAAAATAAAACTCAATTTCCAAAAATTCCGTTCGCCACACATACGCGCCCTCCCTCTCTCTTTCATAGACACCTTTTTCTATAACAACCAAAGGAATATATTATAGAGTCTAAAATGACAGCACACTATACAATTTTTGTTTGAAAATGGATCAGTCACCAGTCCTAGGGCCTGATCCATTACATGGCAGCCAACTAGATCCATCTTTGGCGCAACATTTGACAACTCATTCTTGCTCCCCCCAAGTGTTATTTGAGTCCTTCCACAGCCAAATTTTCAACCCCAATTTTTGGATAATACCCCCGTCCCCAAAACAAATCAGCTCCCAGCAAACCCATAACCCCTTCACCTTAAATCACCATCGTGGCCCCTTCTCCCGCCCGAGCCGCCACATGCCAGAGCGACCACCGCGTCGCAACACAGAGCCACGCACTAGCAGCCGCCACCACTGATATTTGGCACCCAAACAGCAACAACAACAACTAAGACCATTGGTGGTGAGGCGTCGCCGGATCACCCACCACCGCCTCTCCTCACGTCATCGGCCGGAAACTCTTAGGTATGCTAATGGAAAGTTCATGGTGGTGCAAAGCCACTGTATAATGTGAATTATTATAGTTCCTTATCCATTTTGTGAATTACTCTTCTGAGTTTGTTCAGTTTAGTAATTGAATTGGACAATTGGTTTGCCCATTGAAAGTTTTATATACTGCCATGATTAATTAAACTTGAAGTGATACTTTTGTAGTTTATTCTAATTCTTAGTCAGTTCCACTATAAACTTTGATTTTGTTAGACTTTGCTTATTTCACTATTTTCAAAACTTTAGTAGGAAGGTGAATTCAATGTACAACCTCTTATTCCTTGTTCTGTTCCAAAATTTTTCTCCGAATTGTGCATATTCATTAGCTAAAGCAACTGTTTTTTAATAGTGGATCATATTTTTCGTTGTTCATTGCTCGAAACTTTGATTTCTGGGATTAACTACTATGAATGCTTCTATATTCTGGTTGTGTTGAAATGATCAGGCATAAAAAGTACTACATGTTTGATTTAATTTCCAAACGACAAATCTTTACATCTTCTGCTTTAGTTCATTGTCTATTGATTTCGTGTGAATTTAGAGAGCACCGACTGGTTTGTCTATGTAACTTTATTCTATAGTCTATAGTACTCTTTGCTGTATCTCTCCCATGAATAGAAGGGAGATGCTATCCCTCATTCAGACCATGACACTACTTTTGCTTTGTTCAAGTAATAACAGAAGTGGAGTAGGTTCAATAAGATAATCGACTGAACAATACGTTTGGAATTGCAGGGTAAGGAAGGGTAAGGGAGAAATGGTGAAAGGTTTGATATGGGAAACGACCGCGGATTTGGCAAGAAACAGGGGCAAGTTTATATACCTGTATCGCCAAATACTGAGGAGTCTAAATTCTCCGGGCTTACCATTGAACTTGGCAGCCAAACTGGCTAAGAAAGCCAAAGTTCGAGCCATTTTCATGCTGGGTTTGGAGGAGCGGTCCCTTAACAACATCCAAGATCTTATTGACGCTGCTGAGTATTCTCTCTCAGTTGTTATTATTACTCATAAATTATAATGCATATATTCAACTTTACGTGTTTGCAACTACTAGCTAGATGTCAATTGTGTACATCGAAACGAGATTACATTTTGCCTACTATATTAAAACGTACTTCAAGGTTGGTCAAAGAACTGTTTTGCTCGATGCATATTTTCCTCTAAAATGATTGATCATATCTAAGCAAATGATAACATGAATCGACCTCCGTCTTAACTAAACTAAATCCTGCAACTCTGTCGTTATTGCTGGTATTTCTGAATAATCATCTTACTTTTGGATGTTGGATGCAGGTGATGGTTGTGACAACATATGAAGAAGTGCCTCAAGAATTTTATGGAGCAAAATTGATTGGGTCAGGGAGGCTAGTTCTCATGGTTTTTTGTGTGATTAGTAATAGCAGTACATCACTCCTTTTCATACTTACGCAACAAATAGATGGGCGAATCATGGGGTCTTAAGTAGTTTAACGATTATTGCTCAAATAATTCTTTAGAAATGAAAACTTGGCTTGATAAGATGACCGACCATCTTTAACTCTCTTTTTGCAGCTTCCCATGTCCCTGGTACCAAAAGGTACCCCTGTCTCTGGCTCTCAGCCCAAGAATAATCTCAATAGTTGCTGAATTCAAGCCTGATATTATACATACGTCCTCTCCTGGTATTATGGTATTTTTTTCTCAACTTCTTTTGTTGTCTAAACTAATTTTTCTTTTTCTTTGCTTAAAATCTTCTGAAAGATTTATAAGACAAAATCATAATATAAGGCCAGAAGATAATCTGAGAAAGTGTTCTCAATCAGATTCTGGGTTGGCGGTTCTTGGAGATGGCTTTACCAACCTCGAGAATTTGAGGTTGGTTTGGTGCCCTAATGTAACACGTGGGGTTAATGTCTATTCGTGAGAAATGTAAACTTGCTGAAGACTTTGGATTTAGAGGTGATTGATTATTTTGCTTGTACTTATATTCCAAATTTGAGTTATCATTTTGTTCAAGCTGTAATCTGCTTTGGATTAAAATATTGGCCTCCTAACTTGAATCATTAAGGTACATGTACGTTGCATCTAAATTTAGATAATGAATCTTGCTTTTCTTCGCGCTCCTTTGCTTTAGCATATATAGCAGTTCAAGTTGCATCAAATGAGAAATGGGGATTGAATAGTTAGTTGAGAGATAGGGTTTTATTGGTTGATAGGTTGGGAAGATAATGAAGGGATTGACACAAAATGTTTCATCCTTGATTTTTACTTGCTCTTCTCAAATCACTTTTTTCAGAAAGTCTATGCTCCCCCTCTCTCCACAAATTTAATGTCTTACCCCTCTTCCCCTCATATCAAAAATAGCCTTAGGGAAAAGAAGGGAAAATAAGCCAGTTTTAAAGCTCATAGGAATCTCCAAATTTATAGCGACAAAGCTACCTAGAAAAAAAAAAGTTATGCAAGAACAGTGTACTCAATTACCTACAATATGGATGAATTAGATCAGAACGGCCAAAGAGAAGGAAGAAGGAAAAAGTGTAGAAGTTTTTGGGAAAATTTAAGTTTAGCAAACTTTATATTAAAAAAAAAAAAGAAGAAGAAAAAAGGGTAGAGGTTTCTAGGACAGTGTAGGCTTAGCAAACTTTATTTTAAAAAAAAAAAAAAAAGGAAAAGGAAAAGTTACTGTTGCTCTCAGTAGTACTGAGAATATTCTTATATATAACAGGATAGGATATATATATTTATTTAAATTTAAAAAAAAAAAAGAAAGAATGTAATATATATCTATATATATAAGGAATTAAGTCTGCGGTATTTTTATACCGCGCTTTTCCTGCTAAAAAGTTCGTTCATAGGGTCTATTTTGATATTTTATTTCCTATTGCAGTAAAATTTCATAATATTTATTTTTTTAAATAATTTGATATATATTTTTCGAGAAAATACCCGATACTCCAAACTACTTAAAAACATGAAAAAAAATTAAATTTCATATTATATATTTTTTACATGAAAAAAAATTAAATTTCATATTATATATTTTTTATTGTTATGTATTTTTGGAGAAAATACCCGATACTCAGAACTAATTATTAACCCACACATGAGTTTTAAGGGTTCAAAAACTGAGGCTCAAGATCTCACGTATGAGTTTTTCATTAGCCTAAATTAGAGACTCTTACAGTACTTAAATTTTTTTCTTATTCTTCCCGTGTAACGCACATGTGCGATTTTAGTATATATAAAAATTTTATTTATAAGACTAGAAAATTGCTAGCGGAAACACCTGAGATGTGAACAAATATTATTGTGAATTTATTCTTATAATAGAGGAAATTAGAAAATCTACCCAAAGTCTTAATTATACCTCATAAAAGGAAATTAATTGCAAATCCACCCTTATTTATTAGAAATACACTTTCACTGTCTTTTCCATTATTATTACTATTTATTATTTATATATAGAACACGAACAACAGACTCAAATATACTGTTTAGGGTTAAATTCTTATTCACGACTACTCGTCCGTACGTCGCTTTTGCACTACCAACAGTCGCCACCTTTCATAACTGATATACAAAAACCCCTAGCCGCCTCTTCGCAATCTACCGTCTCATCTACCACTCGCCGCAACAGCACTTCCACCACCATAAACGCCCTCACCTCTGATGCTATCAGCAACCATGCTACACCGACATCCACCAGCAATAACGCCTCTTCTTGTGCGGGATTTCGTGCTACGGCGAGATCTCAAAGTCGCCGCCACTTAATGCCATCATCCCGGCCGTGACCACTCGACTCGATGCCGCCGCCATCACTTGACTCGACGCCTCAACCATTTATAGTCTTATTATATAAATTTAGTTGAACCTTTGTGTCAATTTGTTTACCCAATTTATGATATATTATGGTTGTTGAATTTTTGTTTCAATGTCTATTGCAAAGTAGAAGAATAGCGTAACTTCGTGTATATTGTAACAGCTGGTCGTGTTTTGTAACATAATAATGAAATAAAAGCCAAATTGTTATATTAATTTCCTGATACCATGATTGTGTTATCCGGTGATCTTGGTGGCGTTAAGTGTGGATTTGTTAACATTGATGGTTACTTTTTGTTACTATAATTGTGTTATTTGGTGACCTTGTCTACTATATATCATGTTACCATGATACAATTTTTGTTACCTTGGGTTTTTTTGTTTCATGTTTTCTTTTATTACCGTGTGTTTTTTTTTTTTATCATGTTACTTTAGTTTTTTAGTTTTTGTTACTTTTCTTTGGTTACCAATTTTTTAATCATGTTATTGGATTTTTTGTTTTTTGTTACCATGTTTTTTATGATACTACATAATTTTTTTTTTTTGTTATGATGTTTTCTTTTGTTACCACTTTTTTTCACTATGTTACTGTAGTTTTTGTTTTCTCTTGATTTTTTTTCCGATTTGTAATTATGTAGGCGCTAGATTTTTAGATTTGTTACAATGTTTTCCAATGACTCAGTGGAGTTCGGTTGGTTGTAGTGGCAGTGACTTCATGGCGGTGGATTTCTTGCAAAGTGATTGTGGTCATCACTTAATTAATAATAATAATCATTGAAAAACATAATACTAACAATAATTATTATATAAATAATAATTAATTAATAATAAAAGAATTAAATTTAATAAAAATTCACGAAGGTATTTTTCAATACAAGAAGGCGTTTTTGCAATAAGTTATAAAAAGAGGTATTTTTCAAATGTGCTATAGGAGAAGGAGTTTTTATCTAGAGAGCCCTTTATAATATGTAGCGCAAAATGTTGCTTATTCTGTAGTTTTCTAATTTTCTCTTCTTTTTATTGTTAATAAATAAAAAAAACCCGCCAGAAGAAGGGCCCAAGTCAGCAAATTCAATCTGATTCCCGTCAAAAACCAAAAAAAAGAAGGGGGAAATTTGTGAAATTATTTCAAAAAATCTGATCCTACGTTCGTTTCACTCCTCTACACGACACCAGCCCTAAATTGAATTCCCAGTTCCAAAAGAAACACTAAATCCCTAATCTGCATCTTTTTCAATGTTCTGTGTACAATCCAATTTGAGTTGAGACTTGAGAATTCATTTCGATTCGACCACACTATTGCTCGGGTCGGCTCAGCTGCGGGCTGCGGCAAACGGAAGACGGCAGCGGCAGGACAGCAGTGTGCACTTTGGCCGGCGGTTCGGCCACTTCTTCGGGCTTTCCATTCCCGGCCGACTTTCTAAATCCTAAGTTCCTATCCTCTGCCGGAAGAGAGAAACCTTATTGTAAGTACAAAGTGATTTCATAATTTGCTTCTTTTATTTTTTTTGGTGGTGCAAGTTGCAACCACACCTGTGCGGCTGTGCTGCCATATTTTACTTTTGTACAGGTGTTGGGAGCTTGAATTGGCTTGTGAAGGAACTGAACTTTTATGCCCCTGTGATTGCACTTTATGAGGTTGAAACAAGTTCAAATGTTTGATTAAGGTTAATTGGTAGATTTGCTTAAATTCATAATTGTTACCAGGATTCAATTTGTAGGTTATTAATGGATCAGTGACAATGATACTCATCAGTGAAGTTAGCTTTGAATGTTTACATGGGGCTTGAAATGTGTCAACCAGTAGGCAGTAAGTAATATCTATGTATAATTGTATATGCTTCAGCCTTCATGCTTGTTGAGACTTAGGAAAGAATCAGAATGAATTATTGCTTGCTGGAACTTGGTAATTGGATTTGTCATTTGTGCATTGTATAATTTGCTTCTTGGTTTTGGACTTGTGCTGATGAAAGATTGAAATTTGAAAGCAAATTGCTATTTTGCTTTATTGCTAAGCTGAAAATGAAATAATGAATAAATAATGAATTATTGCTTGTTGGAGTTGGGCTTTGTAAGTAATTTGCTTGTTGGTTGGATTTGTGCACTTCTTGTTGAAAGAACGTAAGTGATTACTAAATAATTTGCTTTGTTGATTGAAGACTTGTCACTTGAAGGTTGAATGAAGGTTCAATGGTTGATAGTTAATTAGTTACTAGTTAAACTTAGAAAATTATTGCCTTTACTTAATGGTTTCTGTTGGTCCTCGTAGAGTAATTGAGGTTGTCATATGCCATACTTACAAAGTATGCGGCCGGATACAAAATTATTATTATTATTTACAAATTTAATGTTCAGTATATTGTTATGCTTCTTGCTTTATATATTTAGTTTCATGGAAATAGGTAATTATCTGGTGCTACTCACTATGGGGACCCATTTTTCGGAGCTCGCCTCAGCCCTGGCGAGCACAGGACGGGCGCTGGCTTGTATTTTGGCTAAGGTAGGGTGAGTATCTCTAAATTTTCATTTGGTTCCCATAAGGTTCAGGATAAGAAGTTTTTGAAGAATTGAATGGCGGGGAGTAGGGAATTAGGGTTTCTAAAAAGGACCTCAGGCAATTTGAAAGAACGGTTGGTCAGGACGACTCTGCGAAATGTAAGGTCACAGGGGCAAGATCTTTGTTGAATTAAGAGAAGATGGAAAGAAGTTGATCTTTTTCTGTACTTTGTGTCTTGCACCATGCTACAGCGATGCCATAGTATTTGATCACTTGAAAGGTAATCTGCACTCCGAAAGGCTTGCTGCTGCAAAGGCTACGAGATCGGAAGAGCACACGTCTGATGGCCATTCAACGATGGTGTGTTTTTCTTCTATGATGATTCATCAGAACAAGACAAGAGTTCGCCAGTTTCAACTGCCGAGAGATTTAAGTTATTAGAGACTCATCATGGAGATGAAGATAACCTTGCTATCATTAATTGTGATGAGATGGGACCAAAAGACATTTCACAGATTTTTGAGGATGATCTGGGTTGTGATGACAGCCCCCATGATCATCATATGAATGGCAAAGGTTCTTATCTGGTTATTCCAGGGGTGCTGCAAAAAGAAGATGTATCAGATTTGCTTGTGTCACATATAGGTATTGGACGAATTGTTGCTAGGGTTAGTGAGAAAAATGGGCTTTCTCAGGAAATTCGTAGAATATGGTGTGAATGTCTGGTGAACAAGGAATCTGCTGATGAGGAAAATGACTTGATTTCGGAGCATGACTTTGCTGTTGTTTCCTTTGCGTATAATTACAATTTAGGTCGAAAGGCATTATTTGGTGATATTAGATATTTGCTTCCTTCTAGTATTCATTCAGATGCTGAGGACAGTGGCAGTTCTAGAAAGAAGCGGAAGTCATTTTCTGATCCGGAGGACATCAGTGTGGCTTTAAGTAACCAAAATGACTCTTCTGGAGAAGAATCTCAATCTTCAAATAATCCAAACGCAAAATTGCTATTATGTGGCAATGATGATCAACTGGTGCAATCAAGAATCATTGTAAGTAAAACCATGAGGAAAGAATTGAGAAGACAGCATACAGTTGCTTCTGAGAGGTTATGTGATATCTGCCAACAAAAGATGCTTCCGGGTAAAGATGTCGCTTCACTTTTGAACAGGAAAACTGGAAGACTTGTTTGCAGCAGTAGAAATATGACTGGGGTATAACTCATGCATATTGCTACAAATTTATATTGTGTTTCAGTATGAAGATTCTGATTTTAGTATCTTTCTCCTGTGCAATGTGATATATAAGCTTTTTACTTGCATTTTTATGTAGGCTTTTCATGTGTTCCACATGTCCTGCCTCATTCGCTGGATACTTCTATGTGAGAGTGAAACACATGGAAACCCGTCTGTTGCTACTAAACCAAAACGTAGATCCCGGAGAAAGGTTAGAGTCAAGGATGGGGAAAAGGGGAAGAAAGATGAGATAAAAGCCACAAGCAGGCAAATCTACTCTGTGTTCTGCCCAGAATGCCAGGGCACTGGTATAGAAACCAATGGGGAGGAGCGGGAGAAACCAACTGTACCACTTTCTGAGGTTTGTAATTTTGGCTCCTTTTAATTTTGTATTTCTTCCTTTATTTTCTGAAATGTTTGGGAGGGAAGGTTGGGTGTTGTGTATCTGGTACCAAGAAGTTAAGTCGGCTTAGCAACAAAGCTACAAGGATGTGCAATCTTTTATTTATGCTGAAGTCTTCTATTTTCAGATGTTTAAATATAAGATCAAACTAAGTGACGCCCATAAATCATGGATGAAACATCCTGAGGTGTTGCAGAACTGCTCAATGGGCTTTCATTTTCCTCCTCAGTCTGAGGATATAGGTCAGGTAAACTGATCTTGTTTTAGATAAAGATGATATTAATATGACTTTTTTGTTTGCCTTCGGGTAAAAGATAATATGTATGTGACTTGTTTTTGTTGGCTTTGGGTAAATTAATAAAGGAATATGTTGAAGTTTTATGAGGGGTAAAGAATCGTCATGTATGTCACTAATTTTCATCAACTGGTGAATCTCCAGGAGAATGTAGTTTCACTCAAATTGCTTCAGTTCTATCGCGCCAATGATTAAATTGTGCTTATGGACGCTGAGATGGAAGATTTCTACTAGACAAGCTAACAGTATGTCATGTATAAATTGTAGCCAATGCATTGCATGTATAGCAGGGTAAATGTCATGATTATGAAAGACAGATGGCTTTGACTTTTGTCGATAACTTGTATCATTGGTCAATTCCTGTTATCCTTTTTTTTTTTTTTTTTGAGTAAACTATATTCCTGTTATCTGACTGGTGCATATGCTAGTATTTTCTACAAACGAAGATGACATTTGGTTGATCCATTGATGCTTCTTCGTGTTGAATAACTAGTCCCAGATACAATGTTTGGTTCATATGGGTTGTGTTTTTACGTTGCGTTTTTTTATGGAGAATTAAAAGGTTTAACCCCTTTTCTAGCAATCTGTTTCCATTTTTTGAAACTGAAATGTGGCGAGTGAATGGAATTCGGTAGATTTTTTAGGATTTGTGGATTTTTATGGAACTAATGAATTTTAATAGAATTTTATGTAACGGATTTTAGTGGATTTCAATTGATTTAATAGAATTTGTTGGATTTAAGAGAGGATTTCAACACGGAATTGGATCAATTTTAGAGAATTTTATATTGCTTGACGTATTTTTAATGCAGTTTGTCATTCTAATCAAACAATATATTAGAGATACATTTTGATATACAAGAAAATAACACAAATACAAACTAATAATAAAAAAATAGATATAATCTGGTTTTTACCTTTTGTTCGAGTAATTATTTATGAGAACATTTAAAAAATTAATATAATTATATTATTATTACATTGATCTCCAAATTCAAACTTCTTTTATCTTATTTATTATTTTTTGAATATCAGTAAGGGGAATGTTTGGGAGTGGAATTGGACTATCGGCTTAAGGTGGAAGGGGAATTGAACCATGGACCTAAGATGTGGGAAATTAGTTTAGATGTTATTAGATTACTTGGGTCTTAAGAATTTTACGATTGGTAGGCTAGTTATTATATATACATGTATATGTAGTGTTTATCTAGATAACATCTACCCACACTTTAATCTTGGAAACTCAATTTAAATGAATGTTACATATACATGTATGCATAATAACTAGTCTACAGATAGACATAATAAAGTTCTTGCTTAGGTCTTGGCTATTTAAGCATTATATATTTCTTTATTTCTGGGCAATTTCAACGTGAACTTGAAAAGCAAAAATGTTTACACAAATTCTTTTCCTCTTTTCTTTTCTTTTTTTAAACATGACATAAGATTTATGTATTTATTAATAAATCAAAGGAAAGGGGTAGAAGGTGGATCAGGACTAGAGGTCCAACAAACCAACAGGACCTATAAAGCCCAACTGGGCTACAAAAGATAATAGGGAAATTATGTCTCACACGATTTTTTTCAGGTCATGTTTCATATATATATTTTCTGATATCTATCATAAGTATCTAGAAGGCATTTATCTACCATAAATTCGAAATAGTTTACTTATCTTTTTAATTAATAATAGTTTATTAATTAATTAAAAAACCATTAATATGATAGTGTTTTTTATACAGGGGTATGATACTGCCCCTTTTGATACCATATCCTGATACGTAGTTACCTTTGTCGTTATTAGTTGGTTTTGGTTGTTATATATTTATACTTGTTAGAGTGTGCACAATGCATACTATTCATTAGCAATGACTTTAATCTTCTAATAGTTGACTTATACATCTTCGAACTTACGGTTAGTGATTGATAGTTTATTGGTCTATGACATTGATTCATTCCGATGATATGGATCCTACCTATTAGTTAATAATTTGCTCCTTATAAATTTTTCAAGTATAAGGTTAAGCTTACTTAACAATCATACTAATTAGTGCGTAATGTGAAGCAAAAATATGGCCCCAACACTAAATTTCGCTTTGAAATATATTACTTGTGCCTTGTTACAAGAATTTGATTTTTTCTTACATGGGAGTGTTTAACTTATGATAGTTTTGTGTATATGTTTAAGTGGAACACCTTACATGTTTTTTGTGCTAATTACTATGGTTGAATATATAATCTGGTTGAGCTTTGGATCATCTTACCTATTCACGAGTTTTTGAGATCATAGGGGAGGGTCGTGATGATCGTATGATACGTTAGGAATATATTCTATTTGTCATACAGTGTGGTATTTACATGGTATTATATTTGGTCATACCTACTCCTGCTTCCTTACTCAACTCCGAACATAAAAGGGAAAGAAAACAAGAGAAAAGAACAATATGAGTGGTCTTAGTCATGTTCTTATTCCCTAAGATGTTTGTAACATCGAAAGAAATAAAATGAAAAGTAATGAGAAGTGTCCAAAACATACAAGGACATTCTAGGTTATTGCACCCTTAGCTTGGTTGTCAATGTGCTTCTTCAAAGGCTATTGTATTCATATGTAGCACTCATTGAATCATTATCTTGCTTGTTCCATTTCGTTGCTGATACGTTTGATTAGCTTACAATATGTATAGTTGTTTGCAATTAATATGCCATACATACTATGATTGGTGTACTTGTTTGATACGGTCCACGAGCCATTATAATATATCACCACCCATGTCATTGTTCTTGGTTATGTGAAGCTCAAAACCTGCAGCTAAATGTCATCAATCAATACAAATTATAAAACTCTGTTAAAGCATTTATTGGAAACCGCTAATGAAATGAAACACAGTAAAACCAACATTTCGTAATCAATCCATTATGTTTCTTACTAATGAACTAATGCTAATACACCGATTCAGTAGTGTGTTTATTATTTAAGAGCATAATTAATAATGGTTTGATGTTAAGAATGGGAGACATGCGAGTAGTCAGAAGCAAACAATCGACATTAAAAAACATCATGGACTAGTTAATTGGGGAGCATAATTGGGGAAGTGAGTAAAGCCAACCTTCTATCATAAGTACTAGATGTTTGACATATCAATCACTATTTGAAATATGTTATTAAAGACATTTAATTAGCAGAGTATCATAAAATTCTAGAAACAAAACCATACCTCGTAATGGAAGAATTATATTTTTACACCTTGTTACTAAGAATTGAAAATTCTGAGTGACTCTTAATCATTCTATATATATATATATACACAGTTGTGTGTATATATATATACACACGGTTGTGCACTGTCAGTGGTGGGACTCCATATCGTTTGAATCATATCGGTAAGATCCCGTGACATCTGCAAGATTCTCAACTATAGTTGTTGATTTGGGTGATTTTGTAACGACCCGACCTTATTTTATGACGTGGCATGACTACATAAATAATCATTGATGAGAATTAAATAAAAACAAAAGAAAAGATAAAGAAAGGATATAAGAAAATTTTGGAATAAGCCATAGGTCCTGACAGTCCAAGAGGTTCGTGCTTGAGACCTATCTAATTTCGAGAAAAACAATACAGTTAGAGAAGCGATATTCGAGTATAATTTCCAAATACCTTGGAGGAGAATCTGAAAATGATTAGCACACCAAACTTAAACTTTTATATGGGTACTATATGAAGAATTTTATTCATTGTAAAAATAATTATTCTATTGCTTTCAAATCATTGTGTAACAACGTCCACATGAGATGTATATTTTGTTTGAGATTTGGTGGATTTCAAGATGGATTCCAAATCTGTTATTTGCATGAAATACCAAGTTTTGTGGACACAATGATTACCTAACTATAGGTAATTATATGCCCAAAAGTTTAGCCCCCCCCCTTATTGCCCAATTCAAGCTTGTCACTTCATTAACTTCACATGCCTTGAAGACATATGGGCAAGAAACCCTAAAACCACCATCTTTTAGCATAAAGAATGAGCCAAAGCCCTGGGCAAAAACCACCATTCTCCTCTGATAAATATTTGAACCAACTTGAAAGAGACCGTACAAAAAAGTTAGTGAAAAAGACACGTGAAAAGAGAGCAAAAACGGGAGTCTTGGAAGATGCTTTCTAAAGGAGGCAAGGCCTTGGACTCTTTTATTAATAGTGATAGTATTCCCCTTTAGTACAGTAGGATCAGAGGTGAAAATGACTCATCATTCTTCAAAAATTCGAAAAAAAAAACATTGAAATATGCTAAAATAATCTACTGCAGAATCTAGCATTGAGACTTTCTGTAATTATGGTCTCAATACCTGGACAAATAGAATACAAGTTTATTAATGATTTGAATGTTTGTGAATGTAGGTGAATCTTTGATCGTGTGAGCACAATAACTGTAAGTAATATCTAACTTTTTCAAGAAATTTTCATGAAAAATATATATTTTCTATGAATACATTTTCCTTGAATAAAGAAAGATTTTTTTGTTACATATGTGGAATTACCTCACTACGTTTATGATGAAAGCTTTCTATGTTTTGGGATCAATTTACATATACTCCATGACAACGGGGAGTATTATGTACGGTGTCACTATGATGATGAATTATGATGTAAGTTATTCCGATCGGATGGTCTCCTATGATAATGCTATGAATGATATATTTTATGATGAGCTCGTGAGGTAATTTTCATATGATGTAACGGGGCCCAAAAGTTTATGAAAGGTTTATTTAAAGTCTTGTTTTAAAAACTTGTACTCACTGAATACTTGTGTATTCACCCTTTTCCCTATCTCTAAGATAGATATTGGGGAGGAAGATATTCAAAATTAAGCAAAGCTCTTCAGTCATCTCACCGGAGGATGGTCATTTTATTTGCATTCACAAGACGGACTGGTGGGGATTGTATGAAGACTATCCGTGCTCCCATCATTATATTACTACTTTTCTCAAGATTGAACACTTCGGTGAGGACCTAGACCTCTTGTACGATGAGGAGTGTAACACTAATAAGTGGAACTTCTAAACATATTTGTTATGGTTATGTAAGTAAGTCATTATGCTAACTAATGGATGCTAGTAATATAAGTATGGATAATTGTATGTCTATAATCAGAACATTATTTTCTTATGATAAAATAGCGTACTAGGTAAAGATGGAAAGCGGAAGAAAAGGGATTTTCGATTGTGTTTTGTAACCCTCTTCCATATGACTTCCATGTATCTATTGAATATGAAGTTATATGATGTTTGTGATTTGTTGAGATGATAATTGGATGGAATAATCAAAAAGGGAAAAAAAAAGGGAAACATAAACCAAGAGCAAAACAGAGTTAAATAAAGAGTAATTGGCGCAAAAGGACCCTAACGTTTGAGGTTGTTGTGCAAAAGGACCCTATCGTTTTCACTTTAGCAAATTAGACCTCAACCTATCACTGTTCATGCGGAAAAGGACCCTATCATTTTTATCTTAGTAAATTAGACACTAACCTATCACTATTCATGCAGCAAAGGACCATCCGTCTCTTTCGGTCGAAACTCCCATTAACTCGTTCATATTCTTCCACATCTAGTAGCTTGACAATGATATTTATATCTTTTAAAAATTATAATATGTTTTTTCTGCCTCTTATAATAGTATATCTAATTATAATTGTTGTTATTTATTATTATCATTATCATCTTTTGATATATTAAAACTCAGTGCTGATTTACCGTTAGATTTTTAACCGTATTAGGAGATGATATGACATGTCAAATAGTACATATCTAACACATCACATAAACGTCTGATAGTATATCATTTTCATATTTGAACCCCATGATTTATAAAAATTAACATAAATGAACCTCAAATATGCCGCCAGACATTTATGTGATGTATTAAATATGTACTATTTGACATGTCATATCATTTCCTAATACGACTAAATATCTAATGGTAAATCAGCACTAAGTTTTAATATATCAAAAGATGATAATTATAATAATAAATAATAACAATAATAATTAGATATGCTATTATAAGATGTGAAAAAACATAGTATAACTTTTAAAGATATAAATATCATTGTCAAGCTACTGGGTGTGGAAGAATATACACGAGTTAACGAGAGTTTCGACCGAAAAAGACGGAGGGTCCTTTGCCGCATGAATAGTGATAGGTTAGGGTTTAATTTGCCAAGACAAAAACGATAGGGTCCTTTTCTGCATGAACAGTGATAGGTTGATGTCTAATTTGCCAAAGTAAAAATGATAGGGTGCTTTTGCATAATAAGCTCAAACATTAGGGTCCTTTTGTGCCAATTACCCGTTAAATAAATGTCTCATAATCTGCCATTCTAATTCTGAGCAAAGTATTGAGACCCGAAAGCTTTTGTGGTTGATACCCTACATCTCTTGTATTCTGTTTTCAGATGGGGGTATTGAGCACAGCATACAGAAGCGTCAAGACAACGTTCTAAGTTGCAATATCTCATGAACTTGATCTTGACCCTCCAATTAACCAGATCTTAACACTTCCTAATTTAATAGCATCTTGTATAGACATATGATGTAATCGATTTAACCCATTAGTGGAAGAAGGAAAAAAATAGAAGTCATTTAAGTCATCCAATAAAGATCATGCCTTACAAAAAAAAAAAAAATTGACCTTAAATTTACAAGTTAAAATTAAAATAAACCATGAAAGGAAAGTCATGACAAGTAAATTGGTATCAGAGCGGAAGATCTTTCTTTGTGAATGCACATGCATGGCGCCCTCGAAAGACTCCAAGACAAGTAAGTCATTTATTTCATAGTTAGCTTAATATTTGAGATTGAGTGGTTTATCTAAGTTTTGACTTTAAACTATTTAGGATATTGAGCTAGGAATTTGATAGATTTGGCAGTGTCATTCTAGGGAGAGGAGAGAGTACTCCCTTACTTGCCCCCCCCCCCAATTGGGGGAATCAGGGGGCCCCTTGATTCCTCCTAATCGGGGAGGGGGGCCAAGTAAGGGAGTACTCTCCCCTTACTTCTCTCCCTAGAATTTTTGGATTTTGCATGGCCTTGTGTATGTCTAAGAACAAGGCGAAACAGATGGATCAAGTGATCCTATACTAATTGATCACTTGGCTTAAGCCAAATATCAAAATACTTTTACATATGTTGATAGAAGTTATCAATGTTCATCATAAAACTAACCAATCTCGTAAGAAAGATTTATGCATAAATTGGATAGCTTTATGGAGAACAATAGGAGAGATACAATACACATAAGAGTATATACATATATATATATATAAAGACCTTCAAAACATCTCCTATCAAACAAAAGCCTAATAATGATATCAAGAATGTGATATAAAATCTCGATTTGCAAACAAAAATCTGGAGGTTTCAATGCATGTAAAATACTTTCAGAGCCTTTAAAACTTCCCATATGAACCACAATAGGTGGACAACTAAATTAGAACAAAAGGTTGAAGAAAAAAGGGATAAAAACAGGATAATAAGTGCAAGGACACCTTCAGACCCAAGCCTAAAATCTGAAATTTTTGAAGCTAAAAGATTAGAAAGCAAGGCAAACATCCATTCACTCAAGAATACATCCATGATAAACTGTAAGAAAGCAAATTGAAAAGAAAGAACCAAACAAGATAATTTAAAAGAGACCATAAGCAATAACATAACACAATGTTAACAAGTTCAAAAAGGCAATTACACACTGATTTTGGTGTCATAAATAGCCCCAGAAACATCTTAAATAGATAATCCCTTACAAAATCTGCAAAAAAAAGCAGAAATTAGCCTAAGGGATCCAAAAAAGGGGAGGGAAAATAATCTAAGAAGCCGATCCATTAGGTTCATTGATGGCAAACTTGAGAAAAGCATCCATTAGGTACTTTTGATTCCTAGCAAGATCTTCACAAGCTCTCTTCAACTCATCAAGATCCTTTCGAGTTTCCGCATGTGATTCAACGTGATCTTTTGCTAATGTCTCCATCCTTTGATCAACAGGATCAATGAAAGCCCGTGATTTCTTCATAAAATCTCCTAACTCCACCGGTAAAGAATTAACCACTGTCGAAGGACCACCTTCCTCATCACCATCATCATCTTCATCCCTCACTTTAACTTCATCACCAATCTTGATCCACTCCCCCTTAATTAATTTGTACTTCATGTTGATCAATGTTTGCTCTCCCGTTACCGAATTGAGAGTGGGAAGATAAGTTAAATCCGGAATAAAAACCCCAGCATGATGAACTAAGTCTATGACTACCCTTCCATGAGAAAGAATCCCTAGCTTTTTCCTAGAAAAATTTGAAATCATCGCATCCAAAATCATTTTAGCAAGATTAACCAGTTCACCTTTTATGACCTTCCAAAGAAACCATGTATCCTCCCTAGCTAACTCCGTATATTTTCCTGTTCTCGGTTTGAAGGGTAGCCGCATCACCTATCAGCTTTGTTAGGTTTTCTTTGTTATAAAGCATCCTACATGCTTCCAATGTAGCGACAAGAAAATTTAACCCTACCTAAACTTTGAACGTACGTTGAATTCCATTAGACTTGGGCTAATTGATTCTAGCTTAACTCTAATCACAACTAGACTACTCCCTTATCCCCAACTTAGTGCCTTGTTGCAACAAGAAAAGCCTATCAGATTTCCTCCCAAACTCTCAATTTCACTCACGTAGGGACTCATCTCCCTTTTTGTGACTACATACACATCTACACACATACACAAAAATACATACACCCAGCAACTCAAACATTCACGTTAGCAGAAATACACTCTGCAAAAATTCCATTCAAAGGTATATACATACATATACATTATACACGCACGCACACAGGTAGCCACAGCTGACTTCTTCCCGAACCTCTTTGAATCATACCCGGCGTCAGACATTGCACCTTCATCCAAGTAGTTACCATGGCCATTGCTCCCCCAACCTGTCAACCTTCATATCTCAAAAACCTAGGCCTGTTCCTCTCCCCTTTTCCATCAAGCCCAGCCTCAGTTGGACCCCATTAGCGCGACCCCCTCGTGCTCCATTGAGTCTCAACCGTGACCCATCTACCCATCACTCGAACCCCTTCGCGAGCCCCGTCGAACCCAGTCTCCGGACCGCTGCTTCACCCGAATCCAGAATCTATCAGTCCTCATCGCCCTCGGGCCTCGACCGAACACCACACCCGAGCCACACCAAGAACCCCAACCTGTGACCCCCCTCTTCGTCGCTCGAACTTGCACCAGCCATCGAACCCAACACCAATTCATGCACCACACCCGAACCTCGCCCGAACACATCGAACCCCCGTTGACCCGAACCTCGCCTGAACACATCGAACCCCCCTTGACCCGAACCTCGCCTGAACACATCGAACCCCCCTTGAGCCTCCTCGTGCCTCTGACCGAACCCTTCCGCAGCCACCGCGCTGGTACATCACCACCACAGCCACCACTACCCGTCCCTCGACCGAACCTAGACCTTCCCCCCTCTCTCTAATTATCGAACCATGGGTTAGGGATTGAGAATTGAGATAAATTGAGTCCAATTTTGCATCCCAGGTCCCCATGTTTTGATCTGTGTCGTGTTAGCCCTAGAGTTTGGTTGATGTTTTAATTAGTCTTAAATCTTTCATTTCAGCAGAGTTTGGTCCCTAGATTTTTAAAAGAATCCGAGTTGGTCAAACATCTTTAGGTCCAGTCAATTTTAGTCCCTTGATTTTCAAAATACCCTATTTCAGTCCCTAAAGTCCTAGTTTAACAATTTTAGTCCCTTAGTTTTGAAATACTCTATTCTAGTATCAAATATTTTGAAAAGTTATTTTCTGCTTCAAAACCTTTATAATTTCCCATTTAAAATTCATACTTTTATTTAATTTCAAAATTTCTAAACTTAAACTATTAATTTTGTAGACGAGGCGCGAGAATAATTAATCAATTTCAAGACTTCTGCTTAAACTTGAAAAAGCTCATTTGAGGTAGGTTCTCTTTTTAGAAAAGCTATTTATTAAAATGTGCGCATTATTGGTTAACTTATATGGTAATTATGTGCATTAAACTGCGATTATGAGAAGTATGAGATATATAAGAGATTATTTACGAAGAATAAGAATATTTGCTAGAATGAGAACTTGCATATTAAATGCATAAGAACGTGCATCTTGAATGTACGACTTTATCTGAGAACTGAGATTCTATCCTTTTTGAGAACTTAATTGCATGTTTATATGTGACATTGCTATCTAAGTTGACTATTATATGCACTGAACCTACTGAGTATTTCTATGAAGTACTCACCCCTTTCATAATTTGAAAATTTTCAAATCCTGGAGCCGGTGGCGCGTATGATGGTGGATATTGATTATTGAACCGTCTTTTATTAATTCCAGCACTTTTTAAGATTTTATTATCAAGACTTTATTTCATTTGATTTGAGAATTCTTTTTTTGTAAAGAACAAATTTTATTATTTATCAAAATAAGAATTTCCGCACTTTACCGTTAGTTTTAAGGGGCCAGATTGTTTGAAAAGTTGTTCTGAAAAGTTTTAACTAACGTTCCGGGTATTCAGAGCTTGAGGCGTTGCAGTTTGGTATCAGAGCGGGTCTACGTTTCTGTAGACTTGAAAAAAAATATTTTATATAGTTTTGCTATGTTATCTATTGTTAGAATTCTAATTGAAATGAATAGTCATAAAATTAAAGGCTCTGTCAACAAGACCTAAACTGTCTAAGGCTGGAAGGGGACTTAAGCGGTCCACGTGACCCCCCTTTCTACCTGGGAGCCAATAGTTATGCACTATTCAAAATAATTAGAAAGAAAACAATAGATTTCCTTTTCCAAAAAAAAAAAAGAAAGATTCTCCGCCACCATCCGCTCCGCCAGCTCCAAGGTAAAGAAAGAACTTAAGATTTTAAGAAATATTTTCGGATACTTTTAGAAAGAACTAGATATATTGAGAAATAAAGAATAAAGACATTGTATCCGATAAAGAATTTAGAAAAGTTTGAGCATAATATATATCTTTTGAATATTTTTAGTCCTCAAATTTAACTTAAGAAATTAAGAGAACCCCATTAAGATAGATTTCGCATAATTGGGATTACAGATATAGCACACGGATGGAACCTAGAGTTGCTACTGTGACTAGAAGGGCATATGAAGAACTTATTAGAAATCCCGAGGAAACCATTGGGGAGCATGTTTTGCGCTTCTACACAGCTCTCTACTCTCTAGGGTTATCATAGAGATGATACCGATGTCATTAACGATTTGATTGACACATTTGTCGGATTAGAGCGTAAAGCTGCAAGTGACATACATTGGGATTTGTTTCATATAGACCAGTTAGATCTCACATTAGGTCTTTACTGTGAGACTTTGGTGGCATATTTTGATCCTCGCCTAGAACATCTTTTGGAGCAACAAAATGCTCAAGCTCAAGAAGAAGAGGATCCGGAAGAGGATCCGGATACCAGAACCTGTTGAGTTGCATGATGAAGAGATGCCTGAGCAGGAAGAGGAGGAGATACCTGAACCAGAGATAGTGTCTGAGCCAGAGTCTTGTATTACTGATAGTAATGATGATGCTTAGATATAGTAGTGGTTTCTTTTCAGTTGCCTAATTGTATTTCATTTCATTATTGTTATTTCCTCATTGAAGGATTCTTAAAATTATTAATAAAAGACCTTTTTATTTTCTACATTGAGTTTATCATTTATTACTACTATATTTAGTTGTGCATATTTTTCAAAAATATTTTCAAGACATCACAATTTTAATAATATTTATTTTGTAAAGGAAATGACACGCAACAACCAAGCTAACATCATCAGAGACCTATTGCAAGCCGTTCGAGAACTAGGATAGGCTCAGGCTCAGGCACAGGCTCTGGCACCTGTAGCTCCTCAAGTAGCTCCGACAGTGCCGGTAATAGAGCAGTTTCGGAGGTACCGCCCACCCACTTTCGATGGCGGTAATAACCCTTTGGCTGCAGAGGAATGGTTGCGGACACTGGAGAAAATCTTTAGGCACACCTCTTGTCCTGAAGACCAAAAAGTACGGTATGCAGAGTTCATGCTGGTCGGAAGGGCTAGCCATTGGTGGGACTCGGTGTCACATACTAGGACGGAAGAAGAACAGTGAAATTTAAGTTGGAGTCAGTTCAAGACTGAGCTTACTGAGAAGTTCTTTCCCCAGGCTCTCAAGGACCTTAAGGAGACGGAATTTCTTAACTTGGTCCAGGGGAATATGGACTTAACTGATTATGAGAGAATGTTTGAGGAACTTTCACGCTACGCTCCACATTTGGTGGAGACCGATCAGAGGAAGGCAAGGCGCTTTGAGAGGGGTCTGCGCGCAGAGATTAGGCAGATCTTGAGTGTCTTTGAACTACCTACCTATCGGGAGGTAGTGAAGAAAGCTCAAGCAGTTGCCTTTTCTGGAGTTAGTTTTGGAGGGCAGCAACCTCATAATAATCAGATGAAGAGGAAGTGGCCTGAACAGAATCAGAACAAGGGCCAGCCTCAGCATAAAAAGCCCAACACCGGACGAAATAGAGGTCAAATTGGTGGCACAATTCCTCAATGCTCCCAAGTGTAAGAAGTTTCATTGAGGAGAGTGCTTGTGGGGAAAGAGGGTGTGCTACAGGTGTGGGCAACCTGGCCATTTTGTGAACGAATGTCGCTATTTGCCAGCCAGGAATCCAGTGCAGAATGGGAATACATAACAGGCTAAGAAGGGCAAGGCTAGGGTATTTGCTATGACCCATGAGAAAGCTACTGATGACCCAAATATTGTCGCAAGTATAGTAACTATCTCTAGTATTCCTGTTTTCCTATTTATACTTTGATTGATTCTGGTGCTACCCACTCTTTCATGTCCACTATATGCCTAGCTAGACTAAACATGGTAGGAGAAAAGACTGATAACATACTTGAGGTTAGCCTGCCATCTGGAGGGACTATAGACACCAACAAAATAGTAAGGGCAGTATGTATAGATTTTGATGGAATGATTATAGGAGCGGATCTGTATGTAATTGATATGAAAGACTTTGATATCATAATTGGTATGGACTGGCTAAGTAAGAACCACGCAGCAATTATGTGTCATGAAAAAGAAGTGACTTTTCGTAAACCTGGAGGAGACGAGTTCCGATTTTATGGGTCCAAGATTAAGGCACTGCCGCGCCTTATCTCGGCTATGAAAGTAGAAAAGCTAATGTCAAAGAATAACTATCAGGAGTATTTGGTAAGTCTGCAAAGTGCGACATCTGAGGAGGTAATTCTAAATCGGGTACCAGTGGTACGAAAGTACCCTGATGTATTTCCAGATGACCTTCCAGGTATCCCGCCTAAACGGCAATTGGAATTTACAATTGATCTGGTACCAGGAGCTGCACCGGTCTCTAAAGCTCTATACAGAATGGCACCTAAGGAGTTGCAGGAATTGAAGATACAGCTAGAGGAATTATTAGAAAAAAGTTTTATAAGGCCTAGTGTATCACCATGGGGAGCTCCAGTCTTGTTTGTAAAGAAGAAAGACGGGAGCATGAGGATGTGCATTGATTATAGGGAGTTGAATAAGCTGACGATAAAGAATAAATACCCACTCCCGCGGATCGAAGATCTATTTGATCAATTGAAGGGTGCCGGTATATTTTCAAAGATAGATTTGAGGTCAGGATATCACCAACTGAAAATTAAGATGGAGGATATACCCAAGACGGCATTCAGGACCCGCTATGGGCATTATGAGTTTACAGTAATGCCATTTGGTATAACTAATGCCCCTGCGGCGTTCATGGACTTAATGAATAGGGTCTTCCATCAATACTTGGATAAATTTGTCATCGTTTTTATTGATGACATATTGATATATTCTAGGGATTGGAGCAACACGAAGGCCACTTGAGGGCAGTATTGGAAACTTTGCGAGAGGAGAGGCTCTATGCTAAATTCAAGAAATGTGAGTTTTGGTTGGAACGAGTTGACTTTTTGGGACACATTGTAACAGCTAGAGGAATTGAGGTGGATCCTTCTAATGTGGAGGCAGTAATGAATTGGCCAAAACCTGCTAATGTTGGAGAGGTGTGGAGTTTTCTTGGATTAGCCGGTTATTACCAGAGATTTATAGAAGGCTTCTCTAAGATAGCAGGCCCTTTGACCCAATTGACTCAAAAAGCAGTTAAATTTCAGTGGTCTAATAAGTGCGAACATAGCTTCAAAGTGTTGAAGGACCGATTGATAACGGCGCCAGTTTTGACTATATCTGATAGTTCTGATGGCTTTGTCGTCTACAGTGATGCATCCAAACTCGGGTTGGTGATAGCTTATGCGTCAAGGCAATTGAAGCAATATGAGCAGAATTATCCAATGCATGATTTGGAACTCGCAGCAGTGGTGCACGTTTTGAAGATTTGGCATCACTACTTGTATGGAAGCAAGTACGAAATTTACACCAACCACAAGAGCCTGAAATACTTCTTCACTCAAAAGGAGTTAAATATGAGGCAACGACGGTGGTTAGAGTTGGTGAAAGATTATGATTGCACCATACATTGCCACCCAGGAAAAGCTAATGTAGTGGCTGATGCCTTAAGCAGAAAAGGCACAGGGTAACTGTCAGCCTTGGGTACAGTACAGGAACAATTGATTCGTGATTTTCAGAATCTGTAGATTGAAGTGATGACCTCGGCTACTCGAGGGTCTGGTAGGCTAGCATGCTTAACGATCTAGCCTAATCTGATAAATGGAATTATACTCGCACAGAAAGGTGACAAATTTCTATAGAAAATGCGAGCTGATATCGGAACTAATAAAAGAATTGGATTTGAAGTGTGAACATATGATGCTTTGATGTTTAGAGAAAGACTTTGCGTTCCAAATGACGAGCCCGTTAGGAATGAGATCTTAAGTGAAGCTCATTCTGCCCCTTATGCGGTGCATCCTGGTGAGATCGAAGATGTATAGAGATCTGCGTCAAACCTTCTGGTGGAGAAACATGAAAAGGAGCATCGCAGAGTTTGTGTTAAAATGCCTAGTATGCCAGCAAGTTAAAGCAGAACATCAGAGGCCTTCGGGACTATTGAATCCTCTGGAAATCCCCGAATGGAAGTGGGAGAAAATTTCTATGGATTTCGTGGTTAGCCTTCCGAAATCACCTAGAGGTCATGACGCCATCTGGGTTATAGTCGATCGACTTACCAAATCGGCTCATTTTCTACCAGTGTGGATGACTTTCAGTTTAGATCAACTAGCTCAGATTTATGTTAAGGAGGTTGTCCGACTCCATGGAGTGCCAGCATCCATTGTATCAGACAGAGATCCCAGGTTCACTTCGAGATTTTGGAAAAGTCTCCAGACAGCAATGGGGACCAAGTTAAACTTCAGTACAGCTTATCACCTACAGACAGACGGGCAATCTGAACGGACTATCCAAGTGTTAGAAGACATGTTGAGGGCTTGTAA
>CAVNYN010233602.1:0-13096 GCA_963692815.1 Nyctanthes arbor-tristis
TTCTCAGATTTGGTAAAATTAAATCGTAGTACTTATAATGAATTTATTTCTAAGAAGAATGGAAATTAGCTTACCAGATCCCGGCTTACACCCCGGGATCTGGGGTCCATCTGGGCAGAAACACTGGCGATTGCGAGCGGTGGTGCTATATCCACAACGGCCACCAGTTTCCTCACATATAGTGCAGTCATTGGCATACCATTGGAGCATAAACCCCCTTCTCAGTATCCCCAAATAGTCTCCTACTCCATTTTTCTCTTCATTTTCCTGCAGTTCCACTGTTGCCACCACACTTGTTTTGCAGCTTTGTAATCCATGCTGGAGCGCATTTTTATCCTTATCCCATATTGCCAGTTCCCAATTATCATCTCCACAAACCACTTGGTATGCCAAAAGATCCTTAGACAATGGTTTAGTACAGTTGGACAACAAATAGAGACTTGTTTCATTAACAAATCCGATCTGGCTTAAAGAATTGAAAGTCGTGTTTCTAATTTGTGGGAGGCATCCATTAGTGTTTGAAGTACCCGAAACAGTATTATATAAAACACGAAAAGAACGATTATTATAGAAAATGTCTTTGAGAATAAATTTATTCTCCGGCAGGTTAATGATTGGATCACCATCTTTGTTGCAGTTGAGCTCAAATCCAGGGTAACCACAGTAAGTTTTATGCAGGCCGTTAATGTAGAATGGAAATGTTATATTTAGGCCATTTCCGCAGGTCCTGGGCTGGCATGCTTGGAATCGATAATCATCAGTAGCAGAAGATGCTTTAGAGAAGAGGATAAGAGAGAAAGTACAAAGATTTAAAGATGTCAACAAAGTGTACATGTTAATAATCTGGTTCATCTTGAACAAGTTGTAGTTAAAGAAAAGAGTATGACTCATGTGGGAAGCTAATCGAGAATGGTGAAAGAATTCAAGGCTTCAAAAGCAAATGGTTGCCTCCCTATCCTTCTCCTACATTCATTATTGGACCAATAATGGAACGTGTTAAGAAAGTCGCGGGTATATCTGACTAAACTCATCAGTCCAATTTCTATTCATATACTCGATTTTCAAGTGTTGAATAAATTGCGTTGAGTATTGACCTTCAGCATAGGCCTTTTAACACAATTCTCCAAAGTTCCTAATTATATGCTAAAAGGGGAAAAAAAACTGGAAATAAAAGATCGAGACCAGAAATTTAAATATACATATGTTTTAAGCATGAAACAAAATACAAAACGACTTATATTCACTTAGTTGGTGACGGAGAAAAAAAGTAGTTAATGGACACAAAGTTTAAAGATCGATTGTTAAGGGACACGATTCCTTCACGGAAATTTACAAAACTACAAGAAGACCCCCTAAGAGTGTGATCCTAAACACGGACAGAATCATCATGTTAGACGCGGTCTGAAAAAGACATGTCAACATAAAAAATTGTACATTAACTTTTGAAAAACGTCACGAAAGGACTCTTACTGTTTGGCTTGCTAATTACTTAAGATTTGTTGAGTCGCGATCTTCTTTTAACAACATATATATGTACATCAGTAAAAATGTTGTAAGATCTTCATTGTGCAATACTAATCTCCGCTTTTTTCTATGTGGAAGTCCAATTAGGCTCATTTTGTTCAAGGACAAATTTGTCGTAGTTCTGATTCTTAAAGCACAGGAACAGAGTGATATTTCGGAAGAATAAAAAAGAAATAGAAGGAGAATGTGGACTTTTGAATTCTAAGCTTAGAGGTAGAGCATATTCTCAATTTTGAATCCATTACTTTTGTGTTTTGAGCGTAAAGAGTAAAATATGTTTTTCTTGTTTCTAGTCTTCTCATCTTTTCATGCTGAAAAAATCTCTGTTTTGTTTTATTCTTTTTTTCATAATTTTAATTTCAACTTGTACTAGTAAAGTCACATCAATTTAATGAAGTCTTTGAATTATGCATTTGTCACATAAATAGACCAATAAATTCTTCGAAATGAAATTTACCAGGAAACAGCTACAGTTGACTGACTTGCCAATGGCTAGAGACATGGACTTTTGATCAGCACAAATCCATCCTTAAAATCTATGACGCTTTTATTTTTTAATTCCATAATAGAGTGAAAGGGGACAGGCATTCTTCCTTGTGCAACACGTTGTGTTGGGTTGATGGCAGACCAAGAACCTGAGGAGCAAATTATAGTTCATTACACTACAATTATACATGTCCTATGCTACTCTAATTGCATCTTTCTACGCTTGAATAAACCAGATAAAACAAAACTTAGTACAAGTTGAATGGATAAAATGAGGTATATTTTCTTTGTGATCAGACTATATTTCTTACAGTTATGTTCTCAACTGGCTGTGCTTATCGTTCTCTCTCTTGAAGAAGAAGGTAAAAAGATAGTAATATGTCAATTGGGCACTTAATTGTCTTTAATTACACTAGTTTTACACAAATAGAAACAAGATCAACATCCATATCAACGGTGCTCTGGTAGGTACATAGATTAACTTCTCGAACACCGGTGAGAGTGAGTGTGAAGCTCTATTATCAAACGCACATTGTTATTAACAATTTAAATTAAATAGCACAAGAGAACAAAGATAAGTGCTTACATGCTTGGTGACAAGAAGCCTCCAGACACCGTTCGGATTCCAGAAAAATTCATCAGGGACAAAACTTAACTTCATGAACATTGGAAAATATTTATACAAACTATCTCTGGAGCTATACTGGACCTATTGTGACAAAGTTTAGCCGGACCAAAATCTGATTCTTTAAAGTTGTAGTCTTTGTCTAAAAGAATATTGTGAGGCTTTATATTGAAGTGCAAAATCCATATGTTGCTACTTGCTAAGAATGAGAAATGATAAAAGAGAAACAGGTACTGGACATCAACAAATATCCACTTTTCAAATAGGATCAGGTTTGCAACTAACAAATATGATTGATGATCAATCTACCATCAGCAAACAGTTACTTGACTTCAAACCTTTACAATATTCTTCAAACGATGGGCTACATGGTGATTGATCACCAGTAAGATTGAATGGAAAAATCAACACCATCTTGCCAGTCAAAGGATAACAAAATAATCTCTCAGTAAATTCCAGATAAATAATCCTCCATATCGATGAGAGTAATAACTGTTAAAGTCCAGCAAGATGAGTCTCGTGTCAATATATTTGATTGGTCTTATAATTATCTTACAGACCAAGGGGGCGAGTTAATTTGTTGTCCCATAAGCATTTTCCTGCAAGTTGAACCCGACTGGACTAAACATCTACCGTCCAAGAGTATTCGTGATCAAGTCCTACGACTTCCAGCTACCGAATTGACCTTGGACAAAATCTCATACTGCAATTAGTCCCGCATATAATTGGACAAAATCTTCTTTCCATTATTTTGATTTCAAGTATTTGTAATTACACTGGTTTTACACAAACAGAAACACTATCAAACATCTGTTCTAACAACATGGAAATTGAAAAACACCTCCGAACAACAAAGGATTCAACGGTGCTTTGATATGTTCATACATTAACTTGAACACCCGTTGGAGTGAATGTCATGTTAGAAGTCAAAGAATTTGCCACTGCTCTAGGGGTGAAGAGGAGTAAGGTTTAGGTGGAATTTGAAGAGACTCCATGTTCTCTTTCAACATTTCTAATACCCTAGTCATTGGTGGCCTAATTGCAGGGTCAGTTTGTATGCAACACAACCCAATGATTGTCATTTTTCTCACTAGCATATGTTCATCTTGGTTCACAACAAGTTCAGCATTCAAGGTGCTTATATATCCAGTGAGGAAAATATGCTTCACTTGAATGATCAAAATTGACATCATCATTCTCCCTCTCTCCAACCATTTCCAAGAGCATCATCCCATTGCTATAGACACCTGATTTGTGAAAAATTTCTCCAATGTTTCTACAAACTATTTCCGGAGCTATATACCCTATTGTCCCCTTGCTCCAAGCATTGAGACTATACTAGACCTATGGGGCAAAGTTTAGCTAGGCCAAAATCTGATATCTTGGGGTTGAAGTTGTTATCGCGAAGAATGTTGTGGGGCTTAATGTCAAAGTGCAAAGTCCGTGTTTTACATCCTTAATGCAAGTATTCTATTCCCCGAGCAATGCCAACTGCAATTTGGAACAATACTTCCCTTCGTAGTTGATGTTCAGCTACACAGTATTTATAGTCTATTAACTTCTCAAGAGATCCATTTGGCATGAACTCATAAATGAGAGCTCTTTTGGAACCCTTAAAGGAAAATCCAAGGAGAGAGACAATGTTAACGTGTGAAGTTCTGCTGATACTTGCAACCTCATTGATGAATTCCTCTCCATTTCCTTTTGATTCTTTCAAGATCTTTACTGCAACAGGAAGACCATCCTTTAACTTTCCTCTGTACACAGTAGCAATTCCCCCTTCCCTGAGTTTGTCGCTGAATGAGTTGGTCATCTTCTTAAGATCCAAATATTTGTATCTTCTTAGTAGGAGACTACCATGGTTCTCTAGAAAGAGTTCAATGTCCTTGTGTATTTCTGTTTTCCCCTCAAAATTCAGCACGTTCTTCCTACACCTATAAGCAAATACCATCATGAAGAAAATGACGACTGTTCTTGCTATGATACCTGTAGTTATGATAGGAAAAAAAATGGTTTAGCAAACTGAAACACAAAACAAATGCTGATGAACTTTTCAATTTAGTACCTGCCACAGCTGTGATCTTTAATTTACTCCTGTCTGCTGCTCGAGTCAAAACACAGGTTAGATTAATAAGGCAACTAGAATCTTGGAGATTATAACAATTAGAAATGAATGCATCAGGACTCCGGAGCACGACCCAGAATGATTCACATTTTTGTTTCTTTATGGAAATTGTTGAATTAACAATGCTAAATAATATACACATTTATACTAGGGAGACTAAACAGAAATGTGAAGTAAGTTTGTAATCAATATGCTATCGTGTATACAGAACGTGGAAAGATCCCACACGTACCTTTTATTATACATTGAAATTCGTCATATCCGGTGGCTGTACACTCTCCTCCTTTGTTGTGGCAATCAATACAATCATCAGAAAGATCCCATTTTATATGATATTCAGAGCTTAAAAGATTGAACAGGTCGGTTTTATCTTGTTCAACTTCCATTTTGATAGCCATGCGAAAAGTGTAATTTTCATTTGAATCGGCAAAATAATAGATCTCCAAATTATCGCAGCCTATGAAGTTCCCGTAGTGTTCCGGAAATCGGCGCTGTAGTTCAAATTCGTGAAGCATTGAAGCAGAGTGATACTTGGGGAGAATGAAACAGAAATAGAAAGAGAGTTTGGAATTGAGAAATTGTCGAATAACCTGCAGCTCTTACTTTTCAAAATCCCTTTCAAGAACAGGGTTTCGAATCAGCGCTTCATTGGCAAAAGACATATCCACAATCTCACACGAAGGTGATATCCTTTCATTACCCAGGTGAAGTTTTGGAAACGGGCGAGCATTACAGTCAATGGCTAAAAACCCACATTCGGGTTGCGAATAATCTGTCAGAGGAAATCCCAAATTCCCAATGTTTCCACACGGGAAACTCTCAGGGCATTTTGAATCAACAATCTTCAAGATAGATACATAAAACACAGAGTAAAAAACAAAAAAGCTTGCAGTAGTCATATGGAGTTCCCGGGGAGAAAAATGATGCTCAAGAACAATGTTCGGCACACCGAAGATAATTGTATACAAAAAACGGATTTTCACAGCTCATTTTGCACCCCAGTTGACTTGGGAGTTGTCTTAATCAAGACTCGTTGAAACATAGAATTGTAACACGCTCCCGAAGGTGACAGGGAAGCAGCAAATGCAGTTTTTAGTGATACTTTCGAAGGGAGAGAGTTTGGTTCAAACTTATATACTAGTATTTAAATATTTCCTACTGAAAGGTAAAGAGTGTTTCTTGTCACACGGAAGCGCACGGCGTTGAAAAATACTTATGGATAGGAATGTCAATGGGACGGGTATTAGTCGATACCCGCGAGCACCCGTCCCGGAGTGTTTTTTGTCACACTGAGACGCACGGTGTTGAAAAATACTTATGGATAGGAATGACAATGAGACGGGTATTAGCTGATACCCGCGAGCACCCGCCCCCGAACGGGGCGGGTATTAAGTATCGGGTCACGTAAGGGGCGAAAATTTTCACCCCCCAAATCTTATCGCGCCCCGCCCCGATACCGATCTCTTTTTTTTTTTTTAAATATTTTGTTTCCTGTGAAGTTTCGAATCCAGATGTCAAAGAAGAAACTGGCATGATACTTATGATAGCTTTTCATGTAGTTTTAATTCCATTTCTTTCTTATTTTTTAGTTATTTCTTAACGGGACGGGTAATGAGTATTTTTTTTTTTTTGTACCCATCTCCCCCGCCCCGTACCCAATTCAATCGGGTACGCGGCGAGATATTTCTTAACGGGGCGGGGAGGAAGGCATACCTGCCCCGAACTCGCCCCATTGCAATTCCTACTTCTGGACCTTCTTTTTTATTTTATAAATAAAATAAAATAAAGTTCTTTATTTGTCCTTAATTTATGTACAACATGTTTACAAAGTTTAAAGAGAGAGTTTATTACGACTTGATATGTTTAACAACCTACCCATGACTGGTCAATGATCTTATTCTGTGCTGCTTTGCATTAAAATTCATCTCTTTTCTACTGCTCCACACTCGAGGAAAAATTCTAATACTCTAAAAATATTTTTCAGATTTTAAGTTTTTAAAAGCACTGAAAACACATTTACTTTCGTATTTTGGAAAATGCATGCCGGACAACAAGAAATTTTTTTACAAAGAAAACAAGAAACAATAAAAATTTGTTTTGGACGTTTTTAATTAAAACTCTTCCAAAATTTGAAAAGGCGGAAAATGCAACATTTTCTAAACTGCGAGTCAATTGGACCGTCCATGTGAATTTGTCAAGTTATTTAAGCATTCTTCGTCTTCTCTCCACCGTCCTAGTTGCTGGCTGGGCCGCCCATGTAGAATTTTAGCAAGGAAGACTTTATTTTAATATCAAATTTTGGATACAAATTTTCGGTAAATTTGCACACCACTAACTCTCTCACCTCAATTCTCTCACTCACGCCTCACTGGCTTCTTCCTTTCTTACATGCACTCACACTCAGAACACTCAATGAGTCAATTCTTACTCCATTTTTGATTCACTACAAATACAACGCATATGGGGGTATTTATAGGTTTGAATGGCAGTGGATGCATGTGTCTAGGCAATTCTCAAAAGGAAGTGATGAATGTCGGTGAATTTGATTCTTCTCGGCTGCTTCTTCTTTTTTTTTTTTTTTTTCCCTTTTTCTAATT
Source organism: Nyctanthes arbor-tristis (assembly GCA_963692815.1). Classification (NCBI taxonomy): domain Eukaryota; kingdom Viridiplantae; phylum Streptophyta; class Magnoliopsida; order Lamiales; family Oleaceae; genus Nyctanthes; species Nyctanthes arbor-tristis. Next base: position 7,358 of record CAVNYN010233602.1, read on the forward strand.
TATTTCTTCTTGCAACTTGCTTGCTCTAGATTTTTCCACAGTCCGGCTGTAGAGAGTATTACTCTTCCCTTAGAGAGAGTAGGGTCCCATGTGGTTACATGTGATTGGGAGTTAGGAGATTGACCCTTAGGGAGAGTACTGTCCCATGTGGCTGCATGTGATCCCAGTTACATTTAGCCACATGGGACTGTACTCTCCCTTAAGAGAGAGTAATACTCTCATTAGAAAATTTGGATTTTTCCATGCATGCCTTCTTGATGCGAATATAATTCTAGAATATTCTGGTCAATTGACAGTATTCCAAATAATTCCGGCTCTTTCCTTCCATAGCAATCGGTGATGAGTGATGACTTCTTCAATTCTTCCCTTTAGCACCGACTCTTATTTGAGCCTTTTCATCCCACTCTTGCTAGACATATCCAAGGATCTCTGATTCTTGATTGCGCCGACTCCCACATTCTCTTTTTGTTTCAGCTCAACCGACTCATCTTTAGCTTTCTCAATTTGTCATACTTGATTGCCTCCTGGAGTGTCTCTAATATTTTTACTGTCTTGCTATTGTCACTTGACTCTAGTGTACCTTCAATTTCAACAGCGTTATGCCCCATTTCAAGAGCTTGATCTTCTTTTTTCTCCTGCCACTCTTCTTCTATCTCTTTAGACTCGAGTGGCTCCCCGATCATTGTTATCCCTGAAGATGTCCCTTCATTTACTTCGAGAGCTCCCCTTCTAATGTTGGCCAAGATGATTCTTTATCCTATTTAAGTAGCTTCTCTCCTGTGTTCTCAGAGTGTGATTCTACCTTCTCGAACACTTCCTAAGATGACTCTTCGTCAAACACCTCCTCGTGCTATGAGTCATCAAACCAATCATGTTCAGATGATTTTTCACCAGACACCTCATCGTGCCCTTGCTCTTCTAAATCACTGGAGACCTCGTCGTGTCTTGAGCCTTCAAGCCAATCATCTTTAGATTATTCTTGACTAGACACCTCTTCATATTCCTTGTCTTCAGGTAAATCAACTTCACCAAACAGTTGTAAAAGTAGAAACACAACCCTCCAGATTCTTTCTCCTTACTTGATTTGGATTGCTTTCCATGAGCTTCCTCAATTATTGCAGAGCATGCCTCAAAATCTCATTCTTCTTCACATTCATATCCTTGTTGCTCATGACTTGCTACATTGCCTTCTGATAGCATTTTCTTGCACCAACAATCTTTCGAGCATAATGGCCCCGTTTGCCACACACACAACATAGGCCATTATTTTGCTTATATCCACTATATTGTCCTTGTATGTTGCAATCTTGTTGAGCTCCCCATGTCTCAGAACTCCTCTTTCTCCTATTTTCTTATTGTAGCTAAATAATACCTTTTCTTCTTCCTCCTTTATTGAGACCCCTACCATTTATTTGGTTAATGCCTCTTGGTTAGCTAACAAATTTTTAAGATTAACCAAAGATAGTTGCTCTGGCCAATGTTGTATTGTGGCTATAATACCTCTAAACGTGATCGGGTCTCAACCCATGTATTATTATTCACCTCTTTTTAGATCCTCAGACTTTACTTTCTAAATCTAGTTCAGAGATTTTACGACAAAGAGACTTTACCTTATTGAAGTGCTCACATACCGTCATCCTCCCTACTTTAATGACAATAACTCGTTTTCGAGAAGATACAGCTTGAACTTATTTTTCTTGGAGAATGATGTTGCCAATGTGTCTTACACCTTTTTAGGTGTATCCGAGTCTCTTATGTGCTCTAGTAATTCCTCGTCGATTGCTTTTTGAGCACATTCAAGACCTTTCATGCTTTGACTTTCTATTTCTTTAGAGCATCTGCATCCTTCGACAGTGTCACTTCATTGCCGTTTGTTCCCACAAATCATAGCCTTGGAGATACGACTCTATACATGTCTTCCATGTGGTGTAGTTATGATTTTTGGGGTTCTTAATTCAACCTACTAGTTGTAGGTCTCCCATCGCGGCTTGGATTACTTCCTTGTAACCAAGCAAGCTTCCCTAAGCTTCATAATCTCAATATTGTGCACGATGAGCTAAAGCTCAAATAATCTCCCCTCAAATGCCGCACTCTAAAAACTCTAAGCTGTCAATCGACCCACTTATTAAACCCGCAAAGCCCTCACTTGACGTTGTTATAATAATCTGCCAGGCCCTACTTGACCTTACACTAATACTATTGCCGTGGATCGACCCGAGTAAGGGGTAATGGTATCAGTGTCAGGTCGATCCAAGGGTAATGATCGAGTGAGGGTTTAGCACATTATCATAGAAAGGTCAAATGAGGGCTTTACGGGTTTAAGAGTAGGTCAATCGAGGGCATGGAGTTTTCAGAGTGTGGCATTATTTGCGGGGAGATTATTTGAGCTTTGGGTCATCGTGCATAATATTGAGATTGTGAAGCTTGCTTGGTTATGAAGAGGTAATCCAAGTCACGATGGAAGACCTACAGATGGTAGGTGGAATTAAGAAGCTCATAATCATACTATACCACATGGAAGATATGATGCATGGAATCATATCTCCAAGGCTATGACTTGTGGGAGGTAGTTGGCGGGCGATGAGGTGACACCGCCAGAGGATGTCGAAGTTGTGAAGAAATGGAAAATTAAAGAGGGAAAAGCCTTATATGTGCTCAAAATAGAAATGGATGAGGAATTACTAGAGCACATTAAAGACATGAATACACCAAAGAAGGCGTGGGACACATTGGCAGCACTGTTCTCTAAGAAAAACGAGTTCAAGTTACAGCTCTTTGAGAACGAGCTACTGTCAGTTAAGCAGGGCGAGATGATGATACAAGAATATTTCAACAAGATGAAGTCTCTCTGTCGTGAAATCTCTGAACTAAATTCAGATAGCAAAGTCCTAGAATCTAAAATGAAGAGAATAATAATACATAGGTTGAGACCGGAGTTTAGAGGTATTATATTTGCAATACAAGGTTGGCTAGAGTAATCAGCTCTGGTGAATCTTGAAAATTTGCTGGCTGACCAAGAAGTGTTGACCAAGCGAAGGGCAGGAGTTTCAATAACAGAAGAAGAAGAAAAGGTATTATTTAGCTACGATAAGAAAATGGGATAAAGAAGGGGTTCTGAGACAAGGAAAGTTCAACAAGATTGTGACAGAAAAGGACAATATAGTGGATATAAGCAAAATAATGGCCTATGTAATGTCTATGGCAAACATGGCCATTACGCTAGAGAATGTTGGTACAAGAAAATTCCAATAGAAGGCAATATAGCAATACATAAGCAATGAGGGTATGATAGTGAAGAAGAATGGGACTTTGAGGTATGCCCTGCAACCATTGAGGAAGCTCGTGTAAGGCAATCTAAATCAAATAAAGAGAAAGAATCTGGAGGAGTTGTGTTTCTACCTCTACAACTATTTTGTGAAGATGATTCATTCGAAGATGAAGAACACGAAGAGATGTCTAGTCAAGAATCATCTGAAGATGATTGTGTTGAAGACACAGGACATGAGGAGGTATCTGGTGAAGAATCAGAGGAGCAAGGACACGATGAGGTGTCTAGTGAAAAATCATCTAAAGATGATCCGTTTGGTGACTCACAATACGAGGAAGTGTTTGATGAAGAGTCATCTTGGGAAGCGTTCGACAAGGTAGAACCACGCTCAAAGAATATAGGGGAGAATTTGCTTAAGGAGGATGAATATTCATCCTGGTTGATATTAGAAGCAGAGGAGTCACCCTACTAGTTGTTAGAAATAGAGGAATCAGCAGACTTAAAAATAAAAGGAAAGCTGCTCAAGGAAAATGATTAAGAGACATTTTGAAGAATAACAAAGATAGGAGAGCCGCCAGAGTTAGAAGAAATAGAAGACGAGTGGCTAGAGAAAGAGGAAGATCAAACTCGCAAAATGGGACATAGCACCACCAAAATCGATGATACATTGAGCTTAGAAGAGGACGTCAAGGGAATCAGCCATGAGAAATTGAGAAAGCCAAATATGAAAGAGTCAATTGAGCTAAAACAAAAAGAGACAGTTAGAGATGACACTGACAAGAATAATCATTGACAAGAATAAGAGATACTCAGGTATGTCTTGCAAGAATTGGAAGAAAAGGCTCAAATAGAAAGTCAGTGCTGAATGGGAGAATTGAAAAGTCATCATAGACTTTAGATGAAAACTCCAGAATTATTTTGAGCATTACCGACTAACCGGAATACTCTAGAGTTATGCTTGTATCAAGAAGACATACAACTTGCATGGAGAAATCTAGACATGCAAGTTGCAAAAAGAAAATAAAAGAAATTGAAAAAAAAAAAAATGGAAGCAGGCGAGAAGATTCAAACCGCAGCCGCCATGCATGAATTTCTAGAGCTAAATCCACCGACAATAGCTGCTTATAAATACCCCATCCATGTGTCTTGTGTGCATAAGTAAGAGGAATAGTGGAGATGTGAGTGGACGGAAAGAGAGTCAGTGGAAGGATGAAGACCAAGAAATGATGATGAATGAAATGGAGTGAAAAGAAAAGAATTAGTTAGTGGTGCATGAGTTAAACGTGAGAGATTGGAGTGAAAATTAGTGTTTAGTCAGGGGGTAGAGTTAGACGTAGTGAGTGCTTCCCATTGTAAGAAAAATATTTTTTGAGTATTGATAAAAGACATCTTTTTGTTGTATCATAAATTCAACAAAAACCATCACTTATGTTGGCGTTACAGTGTCTTCCTTTGTTGTGGCAATTAATAAAACAGTCATTAGTTAGATACCATTCCAGATTATATTGAGGGCTTAGCAGATCAAACAAGTCTGTTTCTTTTGTTTAGCTTGTGATTTAATTGGCAAAAAGACCTTGGAACAAAAATATGGGACTGGAAGATCATTAAAGGATTCATCATAATATATATCAAAGTCAACACAGCCACTATAGTAGCTTTAAAAAAAAAATTGGCCATAGCTCACATTTTTTGTGCATTGGAAAATAGTGATATTCGGATAGAATGAAAATTAAGCGTAAGGAGGGTGTGGAACAGAGTAATTGAAAAAGAAGTTGCAGTTTTTACTTTTTAGTGGCAGTTCAAGAATAAGGTTCTCTATTCTTACTTTATTGGAAATCTCATACAATGGTGGAAACAATTGAGTACCTAGGTGAAGCTTTGGATCCGGACGAGCATTGTACTTAGTGGTGAACAAACCACATTCCGCCATGACTAATTGGTTAGTGGAAATTGTAAATTGCCAAGATCGCCACAGGGGAAACTTTGTGGGCATTTAGACTCGACCAAGTTGAGGCTAAATGCATGAAATAGAACGAAATAAACAAAAAAGCTGGCAGTAGTCATATGGAGTTTCAGGGGAAAAAACATACCCAAAAACAAGAACAAAAAGTTATTCTAACGCCCCGAGCTCTGAATACCCGGAACGTTAGTTAAAATTTTTCAAAACAACTTTTCAAATAATATGGCTGCTTAAAACCAACGGTAAAGTGCTGAAATTCTTATTTCAATAAATAATTAAAATATGTTCTTTATAATAAAAACAATTCCAAACCAAAGGGAATAAAGTCTTGATAATGAAATCTTAAATATTTCTGAAATTAATAAAAGTCTATCCATTAATCAATATCCACCATCATACGCGCCTCCGGCTCCAGGATCTGAAAATTATCAAATTATGAAAGGGGTGAGTATTTCATAGAAATACTCAGTAGGTTCAGCGCATATAAAAGTCAACTTAGACAGCAACATCA
>CAVNYN010233636.1:0-11289 GCA_963692815.1 Nyctanthes arbor-tristis
GCGATACCACCCAAAATGGCAAAAGAGCCCCGCATCAACTCTGCTATTGTTATGGCCATTCGAAATGCAAAAATGTCCCAGTCTAATGTGTCAGGAGGCGTTCCAAAGGTCTACCATTTTGTTCACAACAAGGATCGGCCTGACAAGGCATACACTACTGAGCGAGCTAAAAGATCTGGAAAGGCTAATGCCTGTAGCGGGAAGATTTTTGTTACTATTCCTCTCGATCATTTTGGTCCAATTACAGCAGAGCATGATCCAGAAAGAAGCTTGGGCGTCTTAGTTGGGGAGACCTGGGAAGATAGGATGGAATGCAGGCAGTGGGGGGCTCACTTTCCCCATGTTTCTGGGATTGCTGGGCAGTCAGAGTATGGGGCACAATCTGTTGCACTGTCAGGGGGTTATGAAGATGACGAGGACCACGGTGAATGGTTCCTTTATACAGGAAGGTATTACCAACTTTCGTCACTTTGTTCACATCTGTGTTTTGAGTAATCTACTTTCCAAAATTTTCTCCCATTTCACCTAATTTTTACCTTCCCGGATGTACAGCAATCAGGTTGAACTATGTGAATTGTTTAATTCTCTTTTATCTTTCTTGTATTTACTTTGGTATCCATGCATGTTTTTGAAGCTTGTAAATCTTACATGTAGAAGGATAACTTTTCCGTAAAACTTTTCGCCCACATGCTCTCCATAAATGACTTTCCTCAAAATCAGTTTCCCAGAAAACCAAAACCATTTACCCTTTAGATATTTTTGAACTTCTGTAGCTAAGAATTTCTTTGTTCTTAAATTTTGTTTACTTTCTGTTTAGGCAGCAAATGATTTTGGCATATTCTAATTCTTCAAGGTCTGATTTGCATCCATTTTTAATCCTTGAGATTGCCGTGCTTGTAAGCCTTCTGTTCACCATGGTATCCATATCATCCGAGAACCCTAAAATTTACCTGGAAAAGTTACAAATGTTGACCTGCCAGCTCTTTTAGAGGATTGTGTCACTCAAAAGTAGCCTACCAACTAGCCTCAGTTTTAACAATATTTGATATCACCGGCAAGTTGCTTAATGGGAAATTGATATTTCTCCTGATATGGAAATAATCACTGTAAATGCCTTTTGGTAGGCTATCTTATAATCAATTGCTGAGGAAGTACGTTTAGGGCTGCAAACGTCTGCTACCATTGCTCATTATGCATGCCATTTCTTTATCTTGCCGAGTTCCCTTGGATATTAATATTTGCACATACTTTATTGTATTTCTTGATTGCTTGTGGCAGTGGTGGAAGGGACCTCAGTGGGAATAAAAGGACGAACAAGAAACAGTCGCACGACCAGACGTTTGAGAAATACAATGAAGCCTTGCGTGTCAGTTGCAAAAATGGTTATCCTGTCCGAGTTGTTAGGTATCTGATATTTCTATTGGACGAAAGTTGAGGATATAAATAGTATCAGTGCACCGCACCCAATACTCATATAACTGACCTAGGGAAAGTGCAATTTAATAGTTTGTTTGAATATGTAGATGCGCGTCTCTTATGGTGTTGTATGAAATCTTAATTACTAGAGCTAGCAAATATGTTGAGTAATGACATTCCTCGTGCCATTCAAGCAATAAGCCTATTGTGGTGTTTGCTTTGCCATATATGATGTTTACTATAACAGGACAGAATTCAATAGCTTAAGAATGAGCTAGATATTTGAAAGAAGCCTATGCTCAGGTTATTCTCCTATTGTTTGTGCACATTCGTTTTTTATTACGCACGTGGGTCTTATAGAAAGTGGATTTGATATTTTTCCTTTCTGGAATTATTAGCTCTATCATAATTTATTGTGAAAATTACTCCTCTATAGTGATCTGAAGTTTTGTTTAAAACCTCTAACTGCTCCCAATTTTATGCAGACTGAACATGTGATGATTACATATTTTACACTTACTCGGTGCTTCTGTAACTAGGTTAACGTATTTGTGAAGTTTTCCCACCCCACTGTTAAGCATTGCAACAAAGATAAGAAAAATGAATCTTACTCCTTTTCTTTCTTTCCTAAATGCCATTCCTTGCAATTATTTTCCCTTCGGGTTAGGTCTCACAAGGAGAAACGTTCTTCTTATGCGCCACAAAGTGGTGTGCGTTATGATGGTGTCTATAGGATTGAGAAATGTTGGCGCAAGGTTGGAATTCAGGTAGGTATTTGCTTCTGAAAGAAAGTCTCCTTTGTGCTTTGTTCTTTCTCTAACTTCTTTCTGTTTTACTTGACATAGGGATTTAAGGTGTGCCGTTATCTGTTCATTCGCTGTGATAATGAGCCTGCGCCATGGACAAGGTTTATTCTTTCTGGCATTAGCCATCATTAACCTCCTGTATGCACTTTTTGCTTGCCTGCTTAGTTTTTAATTTTTATCACCATTTATACAGTGATACTCGAGGTGATCGCCCTAGAGAGTTGCCTGTTGTTGAGGAATTGAAACTTGCTACTGATATTACTGAAAGAAAGAGGATTCCTGCCTGGGATTATGATGTCAGAAGCCATACTCTTGACTAGTGATTTATCTTTCACCAATTTTCTTTATATTGTTTGGTGACATCTGCAAGAACTTGTAATCTGTGCTTGTTCTGTTTCATTACATCATGAAATTAATTTCTCCAGAGCTCAATAATCTACCTTTTGCAATGCAGGAGGAACAGGGTCGTTGGATATGGAAAAGACCTCAACCAGAAGGTCGGAAAGCACCTGGTGTTTATGATGATGACGGTGATGTCACAAAGAAACCAAGACGCCAGAAACGGAAGGAGTCCGCAAAAGAAAGGCTTTTGAAAGGTAACGTCGTCATTGCATATGCATTTCTTTAGACATGCAGAAGCTGTCTTGTCAGGAGGTTTTTTAACAGTACAATGTGTAAATATGATGCTAATATTTATGGCCACACGAGGCTGCATGTTTCTGAAGCTTGAAATTTTGACCGACAGAATTTAGCTGCCTCCTATGTCGGAAAGTAATGGCTCTTCCACTTACAACTCCATGTGCTCATAACTTTTGCAAGGCATGCTTAGAAAATGCCTTTGCTGGCCAATCATTCATAAAACAGAGGACCTGTGGAGGTACAAGGACACTCCGAGCACGGAAGACTGTCATGAAATGCCCGTCGTGCACAAATGATGTATCTGATTTCCTACAGAATCCCCAGGTAGAGTAACTTTTTCCTATTTTGCTTTTGGAGCTGCATAAGTAGAATATCTTACCTTTGTCAGGAGCATAATTTTCTCGCAGAATTTCATTCTCAAGCTGTGTGTTAGCAAAACTAAAAAGTATCCTTGTATTATAGGTCATCATATATGCATTGACGTCATCTGTGCAAGGAAAATTTAGCTCACATTCTATGAATTTGAAATGTGTTTTCATCCAAAGTATTTTGCCACAGGTCAATAGGGAATTGATGAACCTGATCGAATCACTACAGAGCCAGATGAAGGAAGAAAATGTGGAATCTGAAGTTGATGATGACGCAGATGAGGAAGACAATGAAACTGATGATGTGTGCGTTGAAGTGGACATGGGGGAAGAAATTGATGGCACAGATGGAAAATGCAAAGCTGGTGATGAAAATAAGAACTGTGATGCAAGTGCTGAAATTCTGAAGGAGGAGGATGAGAAAGAAAACAGTAAACCTTCAAACAACATAGATTCTGCTGAAAAGGAAGGAGGCGGTGCTGATGCACAAGAAGCTGGGACTGAAGTGGAAAAGCGCAGAGTACGACCCAAGCGTCAGAATGCTGGTGAAGAGGCTTGCTTACCGGCTCCAGAAGGGCAAAAGAGGAGAAGAAGCAACAAGACCTGACAATTCTCTCACTTCTACCATCTCGCTCTCTTCCCCTTCTCTTTTCCCTTACCATTACAACCTCCGCCCAATTTTTTGGTGACCTCCTGGCCTGGAGCCAAGTTTTATAGGGTATATAGGAGGTGTTTTGGGCATACACAAGTTCTTTTTGGCAGGTTTAAACCGACTTTTTGAAACTACAGTTTATTATGGGGGATGTACCATGCATCTATCATTCCCTATGGATTACAATGTTAATAGTATTTCAAGGATGTTATCAACTTATGTTCAGATCTTTGTTGTTTAGCCTATAGAATACAAGTTGGAAGCATGTTTTCTAATTCTTATTATAAATCTGTCCTAGCTGAGCTGATGCTCTTTGCCAGGTTGCTGTGTCTATTGGGTGCATCAAGTCAATAAGCTATGTGTGTAAAAGTAGACTGCTGTCAACAGAAAAGATATCTGCTGGTACTTTTTGCACAATCATTCTGTTGGTTAACATGTGTAACAAATTCAAAGCAAGTGTTGCCTCTCAGAAAAGGACTTATTTGTGCAGGCTTCAACCCGAACTCGGTTACAGCTTTATTTAGCTTTGCTTTTCAAGTTTCTCAATCAGAGTCCTCTTCTCTTCTTCAGGTAACGCATTAAAAATAAAGACTGATTTATCTCCGATGTCATCCTGTCAAATGCACAAATTGGTATCATATAATGAAATCTAAAAGAAATTTACCCCAGAATCAATAATAAATCTCATGCTTTGTGAATGAAAGGTAGACTCTGAATGATTAACAAAGCAAGATTCCATGACCCAAGGAAGAAGCGTACCTTAATTGGCTGAGTGAATTTTCTTCCGGCAAATACTAGAAAGAGTGCCATCCACACCCCCAACAATGCCCCCTTCGCTCCATCATCCATTACACCAGTCTGTACAACCACAGATATCCATTATATTCGAGCTAAAAACTCGGTCACGTTTCCAACTGTTTTGCAATGCTATTACAATATCTTCTAGAAAAAAATTATGGTATTCCAAGAGTATTGAACTCGGAACTCCTAGCCTCTCCTAGCCAATCGGAATCCACATGTGGATTCAAAGGCTCCAATTTGTTATTTAATTTGGACTCTGAATCCCACATGTGAATTGTTGATTGGTCAGGAGTACCGATTGTTCAGTACTCCTGGAGTACTAGAATTTTTTCCCAAAAGGCAGCGAACTTCAAGCTTTGGGAAATAAATGTTGTTCCTAAGACTAAAATGTGAGCAATTGCCTCCACATTCCATGATGATATGAGAAAATAAACTTCAAGGGGACTGTTCTAGGAGGATTATAGACAGTACCAGGTGACCAAGCAGGACAGATGGAATGATGAACGTCAGGATGCCTGCTTCCAGTTTGCCATAGCAAAGGCCTGTTTCAAACACCACAACAATCTGAAACTCATTCTACAAGAAGTTTAATTTCTAAAAACTTATCATTAACAAGATTCATTCATGAGTTAGGACATTTTATGACAAGTTCACTGTTCACCGCCAATGTAACGAACCTATTGCATACTGCGCATAGATATATCATACACGTGAAAAAGAACTTTGAACTCTGACCACTACTCAAACTCTAGCCGTGAACTCAATTTTCTTGCCTTTATATCGCCCAAGTATCCAAATTTACTCCTCAGTGTCTTCCTAACTTGGATGATCATTTGAAAATCCTTGTGTTTCCAAACAAGTCTCCCATCCTAGCTAAACCCATAAAGCTAAAACTGCAATCCAAAATCAAGAGAATACCAGCACAAATAATTTGCAAAACCATCACTTCTAGCCTTCTAGGAAATATAAGCTAAAGCATACCTTCCTTAAATACAAGTCCAGTCAATGCAGCAAACATTGGACCTACAAACCAGACAGCCACTGGATTCTCAACAACATACTCTACTAAACCCTTCCCCAGTGGTTGAGCAACAGTTACATATGTTGCCAAAGATCCAGCAGCACCCAACACCCATAGTGCCTGAATCGCCCGCTTAATTTCAGTCACATATATGTGAATCAAGCACAAAGATAAGCCAAGACCACAAGCTCCAACAGAATATAACAAATCAAGATTTCTTTGAATCAATCCGGTGACATCCCAATCACCAGGAAGAAAAGCCCCTGAAGATGCAGCAACAAAAGATGCAGCAGAAATCACTAGTCCTGATCTATATAAAATAACTTCTTGGATATCTGATGATTCAACTGTCCAGGGACCATAGGCTCCTTGATATACAACTGGTTCGACGGAATTCTGGGAACTGTCTCCTGCGGCTTGGCATTTGATGGTTTTGTGGGCAGGGGAAATTCGAGAACACGACGACCCACGTCTACGATTGGTCAAAACCATACGTGTACTTGAGGGACTATGCTGTAATACAACATGGGGTTTTGGAAGATGAACTACTGCAGCTGGTAAAAGGGCCATTAATCGCACCAATTTGGGAATTCTGTTTCTCTGTTAATTGGGGAAGTCGTGGACGTTTCTCAATCAACAAAATGGTAATGATAGTATCAATTACAGCGTACGAGAAGCAGAAGCAGAAACAACCGACATGGACGTTTTTTGTGGTTCATAATTAAGCAATAATTCTTACCGTAGAGAAATGCAAAAAAGAAATCAAAAATTAAAATTGAAATTGAAATTCATAATAGAAAACAAACAATGACTTTTGATTAAAGAATTTCAAACTTTAATTGAATTTGGGACTAGATCCATAACGGCAGTCACAGTGAGTGCTAAAGTGTTTTCACTAAATTTATTGATAATAATAATGAAATAATAGAAGTAAAAAGGTGCTCTATCTAAGGGAATTTCTATAGAAACAGTATCGGTTTACTTATAGAAACTATATTATTGTGTTTTTTTAAAACAATACGAGTTCTGTAAGTGAATGGACGCTATTTATATAGAAATTTCGCTATATCTAGGGAGGCAAGGAATTGCCTCATTGCCAAGTTCCGAAATCATTGCTCAAGGGTGATCGACAGGGCTATCATCCTAGTGGAGTCTTTTCTTTCAAAAAATATATACATTCTCTATTTCAAAATGGAGAAGAACGAGGAGAAATGAGTAGGGGATAAGCGGGCAATATGCTTGCATCTCACGGAACAAGTTTGACTGTTTTCTATATTAAAATAGAAATAGTTAGTAAACGGGTTATTACCATACAAAAGTATTTAGAAATTTTGAAAAATTAACACTTAAAAGAAAAAGGATACAAATTGAATTAACACCATTGTATTTATTTTTATCTTTTGGGTGGACTTTGGTTGTTGTAGGAATACAAAGTTACGTGTGATTCGAATTGAAGTGTGGAGGCAGGACACTCGGGTTCAAACTCCAACCCATACATATCCCCTTTCTAATCTCCTTACCCTCCCCTGTCTTTCCTTCCGTTCACATAAATAAGAGAAAAAGTAGAGTAGAGAGATATACTATCATTCTCATAAAATCAATGCTAAGTTAAAATGTCAGAAAACTTATCTCATTATTTATGAAAAATTTGTAAAAAGAGCTGTAAAACAACTTTTATCTACTAGTAACATTTTGTACATTGTTTATCTTTTTAGTTAGCCAAGAAAATGATTGGACTAGGTTTTTATTGTTTGACTAATCCTTAAGTTGCACTATTTGACTTCTAGCGTTCCTAGGACGGCCATGCTATGGTTTTCTTGGGATTTTTTTGACCTTTTTTTAAAAAGAAAAAAAAGAAACACAATGAAATTTCAAGACATTTGTAGTCCAGTGATATCTGTATTAGTTGTTTACACTATTGGTCAAAGGTTCGTTTCCCCTCTCCTATAATAATCCCCTTGTAATGTTAAAAAAAAACACAATGAAATGGGTCTGTTCATTTCAGTAAATCAGATTCCAGAATCCTTACAAAACCCAACTACAAGAACTAGACAAAGTAACACCAGATTTAGCAAGATTATGTCCAGCCTGATTCGGTCATCATCTAATGGCTTGAAAAACGAAGATTGGAGATAAAAAGAAGCCTATTGGACAAAGCTTGAAAAATGAAGGATATATTAACCTAAACTTACAAAGTGTTTGGTTAGAATTATCTATTGGATTATAATATATTATGTGGCATTATTTTATTGGTTGTTTTTTATAAAAAGTAAAAAATTACAGCTTGACTTTTGCTTTTTAACTTTTTAAAGAAAGTAAAACAAATGAAATAATATTGTGTGACAGATTATAATCTACCACAGTTGCCAAACACTTTATTAATTGTTGAACTAATTATGCGCTTGACACAATTATCGGGCTATACACTCATGTAGCAGCTTATCATTTATGGATATAAATATGTGATTTCAGAAAAAAAGCATGAAACTGTTGCCTTTTGAATAATAACATATTAATAATTAAAAATTTCTTACTTTATCTTACGATAACAAGAAGCCTATTGGACAAAGCTATTAAATTTGGACGAGCCACATGTTGACTTGAAAAATATATTGAGTTATGTTACACTACCTGGTCGTGTGGCTTGACTGACGTTATAATTTATTACAAGATGAAATATGGCATATAACACCAAGTATTTCAGTTTACTTTCATTATTAAATTGAAATATATATATATATATATTGACAAATACTGCTCCCAAGTGACCCTAACAAGAGTAGCATTATTTAAAAATATAACCATATGTGGCATTCATACAAGTTAAGTTTCACAAGTGGGAGTAAGCCTGAGCGTGATTTGGCTTGGTCGTAGTTTTAAGAAAACCAAACAAAATCAAAAATTGATGGTTCTTTAAGAAAATAATTATTTGGTTATTTTATAATATTAAAACTAAATCGAAACCAAACCATTCGGTTATGGTTGGTTTGGTTTGGTCATAGTTATATAAATAATTATAAAATATAATTCAATGAAGTTATTGACTAAAGGTAAAAAGTGAAAAGTATGTACCTTATTGGAACATCAACTATATCTTGGGTTTGAGTTACATGATTTTAATAGAAATCGAGATTTTTTTTATAACTTTATTCTTTTAACTTGAGGAATCTGAATCAAAAATTAAGTTAATAAATTTAAAATCAAATCATGTAAATGGATTATGATTGGTTATTGGTTTCGAAAGCCAATAACCAAACAAAATCAAATGATTATTCGTTTTAATAATTATAACTATTTGAAAATTTAGAAAAACAAAACCAAACCGAATTGATTTTAGTTTGGTTTGGTTGATTATGGTTATTTTACCCAGTCCTAAGTGAGAGTGGCTATAATTTGGATAGGTCTCATAGATGTAAGGATATAGTCAGAAGACAGTTAAAAAGATAATTAAAAGTTGACAACTGCTAATCAAAATATTAAAAGAAGAATTTATAGAAGGTAAAAAATAGATTTTTTTGAAAACGGGGTCTGCCCCTGCAACCAGTCTAGCAAATATTTTTTTACAAAAATAACTAATAAATAATGTTACATTACAGATTATAATACAGTTGTCAAACACTTTAAAAATTTGCAACCATCCGTACTTTGATCACAAAAAAAATGTCTAGGACGAGTTCCACAGTGCCATATATTCCGAAAACTCGTTTACAGGTACGGCCTATAGATATATATAATCCTGAGTGAACAATTTGTTGGTTAATTTATTGGAGAGGGTCCCTAGAGGACGTTACAATCAAGGAAATGAAGCGATTATTCTCTTGCTTAAGAAATACGAATTTGAAAGTTTGAAAGCATATGGCAGCCGCAAAAATTGACAGCCGAAAGCGGACAAATTAGCGCTGATGATGATGCTGATGAAATCGGAAGCCGAAGACGAAGAAGACGGTGGCCCCCGGCCTGTAAGCCCACGCCGGCATTGGGATGTACGCTCGCACGCCAATATTCGCTCTTTTTTGCTTTGCTTTATAGGATTTTTTCCGGTTGTCCGTTAAGGCCCCACCACTAGTAAAGAACCGATTCTCTGCATGCGCGCAATTTATGCCATATACTTTGACGGCAGGAGAGAAGATGGATCAACTCAACTCAACTCAACTCAACAGATCGGATTCTATCAATTCATCATATTCATCCGCGTCTTTGTTTGGCATATCTATCAATCAATCTATCTATCTATCTTGAGATTTGATTTGCTTTTTTCACAACCATGAATGACTTTCCACAACAACGTTACCCTACTGGAGCTAACACCGCAGTAGAATTTCGTCGTCGTCTACAAGTTCACCGGTAGAAATTTGCACGCAATGGTTACAACAAATCAAGTTGCCCACTCTTAGAATCACATGAGATAAAAACGTAGAAATTTCTATGGTGATTTTGCTCACTTGACGCGGGTGCTTAGATAACGGCCTATCTTTCTTCTATATAGGCCCATCTCCATGTAAGAGGCACTCATCTAAGCGCCCCAACCTAGTGAGCAAAATTCACTTTTAATAGTAGGGTAGCTTTAACTCATTAAGTGAAAATAGACCGAAGTAAAAAAGTATTGGCTTCTCGTTAGACCAATGGAATACATTATGGTGTGACTGTTTCTCCGTATTAGCTAGACTCATGGTTGAGAGGAATATTTATTTTTAAACAAAGTTTGATAGAGATTGATTTCGAGTCTAATAGTTTAATGCCAAGTAAAATTGTTTAAACAAAAAAGGAAAAGAAAACCCACAAGTGTGACAATAAAGTGTAATTTCAACTTTAATCGAGGCATAAACTAACTTTCTAGAACACAAGGCCCATGGATTCCAATTGCACATAAAATTAAAAATGCAAGTTGTTTATAATCATTGTCTAATTTTTTGGTATTCACGCATGATTCAACAATAGGATTGTTGGACCCATCCCAGTCCCACTCTTTGTTCCTTTCATCCATGTCTATTTAGGCTTTTAATTTAATTTTTTGTAGATAAAATTATTACACATTATATACACTTTATGCCAAACTTGGATTCTTTAATGACTTTGCCAAATCTCATGCATGCAGGCTCCTTCTTCCGTCATTTTTTCCCTCATTTTATATGCATAAAGAGGGGGAAAAAAGAGACAAAATCATTCATACATATCAATATAGAAATCCAAACAAATCTTATATATTAATACTATGATCATCTTTTGATAGTTTGCGCACCCGACGCGAGCCGAAAATCTTAGCTAGCAAGTAAAAGCACAACTCAAATAATCCGACCAAACTTGCACTTCATCATCATAAGTCATAACCATATACTACATGATAGTTATAAAAATTCAGAATTCTAATGAAAAAGAAGGCAATAACTTAAACAGATAAATGATCATTTTCTTGTGAGCAATTGGTTACTCATGAGGATTTTGGCTACCAGGGTGATCAAAATCATTTCCATAGTTTGATGGAAAATCCAAACTGGAAAACCCTTGAAACTGTGATGGAAAACTCTGATCATAATCTTGCTGCTGCATCTGGTGCGGAGGCGGGGGCGGGTTGGAGATCGGAAGAGC
>CAVNYN010233637.1:0-36878 GCA_963692815.1 Nyctanthes arbor-tristis
CTTCCGATCTCACTATGGTACTCTTCATGTGAATTCTTGATTAGCACTGAGTACTCGGTACTCTTGAAGCACTTGAGGTTTTTCCAATTCGACGTCAATGTTTGAAAGTTGAATTATCTCATCTGAAAGTTGCTTCTAATGAATAAGATCATTCTTTTTCTACAAAAAATCAGATTTCTTTTTCTCAAGCTCTACAGAAAAGGGAAAAAAAGAATATAAAGCCACTACAGTATCAGTCTATCTGTGATCATAGAAGAACTCCTGTATCCTAAAGTAGCATATTCCTTTTGTTGCTTAAAATCTTGGCAATTAAGAAAAAGCAAAGGGATTTCTGTTTCCCGGCAACAAAAACGGAAAATAAAATGGGTTCATTAACAGTCCAAAATGAAAATATTTTTATATACTCCAAGAAACCACTCCAAGATTATAGTACATGTACTAATTAAACGTTACATGAATGGTGAACCTAATTAACAAGAAAATACTACACACGCATATATTTATTTATTTATTACGGCCTCTTTTTAGTGACCAAACTCATTAAAGATTATTTAATTTTTCTACTAGTCCAATATTTAAAGAAAAGAAGGAACAAAATTGGTCATTATAGGCACCTATATATAGGACCCGGTTGATCACAGATCCAGCCCTGTATATAAACAAACACTACAAGAAAAAGGAGCTATACGCCGACGTCAGATGTCGTTGCTATAGCGTTGGCTACGGCGACGACTTTGAGTCGTCGTAGTAGTCATCACCCTATACTAGCAATATTATAATGTCGTCGTTGTAGGACGTGTCTAAAGGACGACAAGCGAAGTCGCTGCTATATATTGGTATCTATAGCGACGACATGTAAAAGTCGTTGCTATATTTCTTGATCTAAAACGACGACCCATAAATGTTGTCTCTATATGATTGGCGGGAAAGTTTCCCGCCTTTGCAGATCGTATTAAATGATGGAAAATCATTGCTATAGAGAAGATAGTCGTCACTATAGTTATTATAAAAGCAAGAGAATAATCAAAAGTCAAGCTAGTTCAATTGGTAAGGTACCATGTCTTTGCATCTAAGGTGGTGGGTTCGACTCCTCATAAGGTCTAAAGCAATGTGTGTAATTAAATATGGATGGTAAAGGGTAGGACTATGGGACAAGGTGGGTCGGGTTAAAAAAAATTTTGTGTCGAAAACCCATTAATTTTATAGCTGCGACTTTTGGTGACGACATGGTCGTCGCTTTAAATATCGTTACTATTAGGCTATTGGTACGGGCTTATAGTAACGACCTCGTCGCGACAAAAAATCGTCGCAATAGGCCTGTGGCGACGACATTTGGGCCTATAGCGGCGACTTTTCGGTGACATTTGTTGTAGTAAAACACACACATACCAAAAAATTCAGGTACTCTAGGCTAATGTAGAACATACATATGAGTTTCTAAGCACCATCTTTGAGACCCTTAAACTCATGTGTGAGTAGTTGATTAGTCTAGAGTACCCTACCTAACCTAACTAGAGTCTCCATTTGTAAATATATAGACACACGACCTTGGATGAATCTACTTTAAAGTTAGATCATCAGCCCACCAGAGAACTCACACCGAACCGCTGGAGTTTATGAAAAAGAGACTCCCATATTGATTAAGATGAAAGTACAAGTAAACAATTTGGTTATTATATTGAAAGACACGACAACATTAATGTGTCACTGAGACACTGACCTTTATCAAGTAATTCATCAACTTAATTAAGACTAATTAAAATGGATAAATCACAAATAGTGACACAACGAAACTCAAATCAATCCCAAGATATATTTCATGCAATATATTAGCTTTTGCATATATATATATATATATATATATATCATTCAACAACTGGTGATCAATTGCAAACTCTAAGGCGCCTTGATAGCAATAGCTCCTGTATCATCTGTTGTAACCGTATCAATAGCTCGATTAACCCGTGTAGCCATTAGCCCACCCTAATTCATCGATCAATCTAGGACACGGCATTAATTTAGGTAAAATTTCAAAATATATGTATATATAAGCTATGAAATATATATACACACCACATTTAATTTTCTGTGACCATAAGAGGTTTAGGGTACATCTAGTATAATAATATTATTAAGAAGTTTCGGAGGAAATCAAGTGGAGCAATGCTCAAGAATTTTTCTCATGATCTTCACTTGGGCTTCAAGGCACTTTATGTAGTGAGCAGTTTCATCCAGTAAACTGCAAAAATTCATTCCTCTGGTTCCTGGCACGAGCTCCCAAAGATCATTCACCTGTTCATCAAAACCTAATTCTGCTCTAGGTTTTTTTCTAAGTACATCTCTTCTTCTCAAAGAACGAATTTGCCTTCGTTTCATCAAACAACGGTGAAATGTATGGTTTCTAATCTTCCAAAGTACCATGCGACTCTTGTTGGGCGGGTCCAGCCCATGTAAATAATGGAGGACCTATTTAGCAACTAATTATATTGGTAGCGGGTTGTTGAATTGAATTAGGCGACCAAAGTATGAATCTTGGTTAACACGGTTTCCTAGGCCAATTTGGATTGAGATTATTACTATATATAATGGTGTCTTATGGCTGCAAAAAAGACACGAAAAAACACACAGAAACATATATTCACGCACGGGTAATTGAGAGATTTAGGAAGAAAATTCAACCACTTTGATTGTCGCTTGGAACGGTTTTTTGGACATTCGAGTTCTTGTTCGTCTTCTTCAAGCGGTGGTTTTCTCCAAGTTAATTCTTAGAAGGGGTTAGGTGATATCTTTCCTTCATCTTTTGCAGTTGATTATTGTGTTCCATCTATTGCTGTTAGATGGGTTATTGTGGTGGCAAGAATAATATTCTTGACGGTGTTGCGTGATTGTGGTAGTGTGTGGTTACCTCTTTATTTAGGACAATAATCTTAAGAGGAAAAACATTGTATTCTCATTATTATTTGGTGATAGTGGAGTTGTCGGTTTGCCCCGTCGGTTTTCCCTTCTCATTGGAGGGTTTTACGACGTTAAATAATTCCTGGTGTTATTTAAATTTCCGCACATATATTATTGTTTAATATATTGATTGCCTATTTTAATCACACGGGTTTAGGAAAATTGGTTAAATTCCCAACAGTGGTATCGGAGCCAAATTGAATTGTGTGGATTAAAATGGACGACCTAGTTGGTAGTGCTATGATTAGGATTACCAATCATAATTGGGTGATATGGAAACCTAGGATGGAGGATATCCTTTATTGTAAGGATTTGCATGATCCTATTGATGGTGATGATTCTAAACCGGAAGATATAGAAGATAGTGATTGGCAAAAATTGCACAGAAAAACTATTAGGACTATAAGGCAACGGGTGGATAATAGTGTTTTTCATCACGTGGCACAGGAGACAGATACAAATAAATTGTGGACTAAATTGGAGTCTATGTTTGAGAAGAAAACTGCAGCCAGAAAGTCCTTTTTGATCAGAGACTTGGTCAATATGAAATATAAGGACAGTACGAGCGTGACAGAGCACTTGAATAATTTTCAGAATGTTGTGAATCAGTTGGTGACAATGAGAATAACTCTTGAGGATGAATTGAAGGCATTACTGCTTTTGAGTTTTTTGCCAGATAGTTGGGAGACTTTTGTTGTGACTATTAGTAATTCTGCTTCAGTTGGTGTGTTGTCTATGGATTCTGTGAAGAATAGTATGCAGAATGAGAAAATCAGGAGAAAATCTTCAGGTTTGCATGTGGGTTTAGATAATACATTGGCTCTTGTTTCAGATGATCACAGAGGTAGAAGCAAGAACAAAGGGCAGAGGTGTTACAGCAAGTCTAGTGGTAGGTCAAAGTCAAAAGATAAGAAGAATACCTGTTATCACTGTGGCAAGGAGGGTCACTACTAAAAATTAGGCCAATAGCTACCAAAGTTTTCTGACCAACTAAAATCGGTCAGAAATTACAAACCAACATCACAAATCTGTCAGAAACTTTGTGACCAATTTCAAGCCCGTTAGAAACCTTCTGACGAAGGGAAAATCCGTCACAAAACCGTCACAAATTTCTGACGGATACAAAAATCCTTTAGAACCTCCGACGGAAATACTACACGGTTAGAAACTAGTGATGCACGAGCTTGACGGTCATAAAATCTGTTGCAAATATCTGACGGACCAACCCGTCCGTCAGAACACTTTCTGACGAACTACCTATCCCGTCAGAAACTTGGCCCCAATTACTTCTCCCAACTATTTCACGTGGTTGAAATTAATTCACAATAAATTTCAACCAACGGACAATGTTACAGCTGTCAACGTTTCTGATGGAAATTCATGTTCCGTTAGAAACTTGCGGAGGATATATCCTTTCCATCAGAAACTTGCGACGGGTTTATCTATTTCGTCAGAAATTTGTGATGGATATTTAGGTATGTTAGAAATATGTGCCATTAAAACCTCAAACCAAACTCGTTCATCATTTCCAGAAGTCTCCTCTAATTTTTTTTCAATACATTCGTTCCCTCTACTTCAAATCAAAACTCCACTTATTTTTTAAGGAAAAAAATTGTTGTTGTTGCATATATATCCTAGCAAGCCAATAAAGGTTTTCCCTAACATTAGGAGGTAAATATAATTTTCTTTTGTTAGTTATTATGGTGACAAAAGAACTTTTGTATTGAGTATTATAAGAATTTGTGTATTAACTAGACTTATTGAAAAATCTCTTGTTTCATTTGATGGAATTTCTTGATTGATAAATGTTAATGGGTTTGTGTTATGTGAGAAATTTTAGATTAGAATGAAATTTTTTAGAGTAAATATTTCATTTATTTAATTTGCTACTATATAATTTTACTGTAATAGTTGCAAATTATTGTTATTGTAATGATAATTATGATTCTTGTTTATGATTATTGGTATAGTAATAGTAGAAATAATAGAGAAATATAAGTTTAAAATTATATGAGTATACTTTTGTTACATGACTATGATGCAAAAATTGTATATATATTGTAAGAACAAAAAATTATCGTAATTTGATATAGTGCAAAAATTGTTTGGAGATGAACTAGAGTTTGTGCAAAAGCATTATCTTGAACCTTTTAACGCAATGTATTCATTGAGATTGATAGTAATAGAAATGAAAAAACAAAACCTTTGGAAAATGAATTGGGCTCATAATTTGAATAATAATAATAATAATGTTTAACATATGACTTAACAAAAATCACAAGCTAATTGCTGAAGAATGAATGTGGATTTAAAAAGTTAAGATTTTTGGAGGTGGATGCGGAAAGTGCCTTTTTTTTTTTTGAAATATATAGAAACTAGTTTGTAATGAGATTAATTCAATATATATATATATATATATATTGATTTTTTAATGGGTTTAATCAATAAATATAGAAAGTAGTTTGTAATGGGTTTAACTGAATAAGTAGAACTCGGGCATTAGATCAAATAAAATGATTGGAAAACATTATTTGTTGTCCTAGATGTTTCTTTTGTGGTGTTGAATGAGGAATGAAATTGAATTTCTTTCAATGCTAAAATTATAAAGAGTATACAGTTTGCATGTGTATATGTGTATGTGAATGTATGAACATGTTATCTTTTCCACCTATTTTGGAATCATTCTAGAAGCAAATGGAAGGAATACCTAATTTTCATAGAGGATCATATCTATCCATATACAAGAGAATATTTCTAATAGAATTTGATGTTTTTGGGTGTCTTTGTCATAGCTTTCCAATGACAGAAAGTGTGCTTTGTATATGTGACTTTAATTCCAGCTTTCAACTAGGAAGTCATGCTTCTCATGGATAAGGCGTGTCTATCAATTTTACAGGCCCCCTCTTATGCTTCATGTTTCCCTTGGGCTTGTAAATTCTTACTTCATAATTCCAACTGCACTTTATTTTGTATATTCATTGAATTTCCTCTTGTTATCTTAATTGCTACCTAGGAAAGATACCAATGACCGAGTCATACAGAGCAAGAGGTGAGACATGTATGGGACTCAGTAGCGGGGAATCGAGTTAAACAATTTTTCTATAAGGCTCATAGAGATGCCGAGACAGCAAATGAGAATGGGCCCCCAGGTGCTTGGAAGCGTTATAAGGATCCTTGTATGAGCCAGGCATGTTGGGATGCTTGCTGTAAGAAGTGGGATACTCCAGAATGGCAAGAGAAAGCTCGAATTAATAAAGCGAACCGCAAGTCCACAGCCTATGGCGGACCAGCCAAACATACAGGGGGATCAATTTCCTTTGCTTGCCACCAGGCCAAAATGGTAGTTTTCTAACTTCATTTGCATTTCTTACTATAATGTTTACCATCAATTGTTATAACATCTTTATTTTCTCACAAACGGACAAAAAAAAGGGAAAAAACCGACTCCTTTAGAACTTTTCATAAAGACGCATATGAAAGCCGATGGAGGTTTCATAGACGAGAGGTTGAAAGAAACTCATGTAAGTTAAACTCTAACTTATATAATTATAGAAAAGCTATGTAGGGTTCGTGTCATAATGTTTAATAATGCTTGACATACGCATTTGACTAGTGTTACAACTTAAGATGTCCTTATGTTTAGTGTTACAATTTCTCTTTGATTTTTTAAAATGGCAGCCATATGATTTTTTTGGATTATATAACTTTCATGAATTTTGTTCTCAAAAGAATGATCAATTAATGAAAACTTAACTCAAATATGAATCCTTCTTTAGATTACACAGGGTGTCATCTTTCTTGATTTTTATCCTTATATAAGTAAAAGTTATAAAGCCATGTATGTAATCTTTTCCTTGATTTTTAGGTTTCATTTTTTCAATTTTGACTTAGTAATGAGGAATAATTATTTTTACAGGATAAGTATGTTGTCATTACAAAGGAGAAGTATGGCCCGAACACAACGAACCACCCGGCATTTGACACAGATGTGTGGAGTCATTTAGCTAATGGCAAGCAAAAGGTCGGGTGTATGGGCTTGGAAGTTCGGAAATTGCCACACAGATTGTGAGTTCCTCTCGTCATTCAAGAGGTGCAAAAATGCAAATGGGGATGAAGTATTTAGCTTGAAGAGAAAGGTTGAAGAGATGGAGATGGAGATGGAGAAGGAAAAAATGGGAGAAAGGGTGGAAAAGTTGCAAAAAGACAACAAACACATGGAAGAGCGAATGAATGAGATGGAAGAGCGACAACAAAGACAAATGGCGGAAATGCAACAACGATGGACTAAAATATAAGGAGGATGCTTCAGGAGACTAATCTTCCTAACTCTAAACATCCTTCAGTAAGTAAAGATTAAAGATTAGTGAAATTAGATACTTTTGGACTTTGGTTATTTTGATGTTTTGATTCGCTAATGTTTCTTGCGAATCTGGTGGCAAAAGTTTGCATGGTATATTGTGAACAATCACTTTTGTAGCATAGCCACCTTATATGTAAATATTTTTGTCTTGAAATTGTATATTTTGCTAACTAATATTATTATTACTTTCTTCTTCAAACAAAAAAATATTATTATTACTAGTAATCGAATTGTTGTTACCACTAGGAAATTGTCATTTTTGAACATCATACAAAACTGTGATATAGAAGAATGGAATAAAATAACAGTAGGTTATATTTACGATTAGGACAGCTACCAGATTCCTTAGACAGAATTGTGATGAACCCTGAACAGGTTATTACGGATAACGTTCCGTCAGAGAGTTTTGACGGATTATTATCCGTCAAAACTCTCTAACGGAATGTAATCCGTCAGAACTTTGCCACGGATTGATCGCCGTCAGAGATTTGTGACGGATTAGTGCCCGTCAGAAAATTGTGACACACTACTGCCGTTAGAAATTTGTGACGGTTGATTTCCGTCAGCTATTTCCTACCAAATTTTATCCATCACAATCGTTCTTACGGCTGACTATCCGTCACAAAGGCTGTCGAAAGTTTGAGAAGGTCACTTATTTCGGTCACAAAAAATTAGCGACCGAGGTTTCAGCCACGGGTTTTCTGACCAAACTTTTCCGTCACAAACAGTCGTTTGTGATGATTTTCTTGCTTTAGCGACGGAATTGGCCGTCACAACTGGCGGCCTTTTTATTAGTGAGTGATATGCGAACCTAGACTTAATTGAATTGGGCTGTTCTAGGGATTGCTTATGTGTATTCACGGAGGCCGAATGTCTATATATATATATATATATATATATGATACAGAAGATTGAGAATCAAAGAAATTTTTTGTGGTTTTTGCTTGGGTTGTTAATCTCTTTTATTCATGAAGCTAAAGAACTAAAGGCTCGAAAATCAAAGCTTCTTTTACAATGAATCAAGAAAGCAACAGGGACTATACTACTACCACCACCACCCAGTATAGGATGATATTCTTCAGACGTAAAGGGGCGTCTTTGCGCTATTTAACAAAACTTCAGCTCAGACTTCTTGGCACATACTTACCATTTATAACAAACATGTGTGTGTGTGTGTGTGTGTGTGTGTGTGTGTGAGAGAGAGAGAGAGAGAGAGAGAGTTGCCGTCAAGCGTCAAGAAAGAGCGTGTGGATTAGGAAATGTGGTAATTAAGCGGGATAGGAGAGAAATGAAATAAACTTCAAAAGGATGGTCAATGTCTAAAGTTGTTCATTTTGTTTTAGATTTTTAAGTGGTCTCATTCTATTAACTGAAAGATGAGAGGCAGAGAGAGCGAGCAGGAAATTGTCAAAAAAGTACCTAGAATTAAGAAACGTAGAAAAAAGCGGAATTAAGGGAAAGAGATACTCTTCAAAACAATGATTCGTCATACTAGGTGGCCTCATTACGTTAGATAAGATTAACAGTGGGTTGTCTAATTAGTAATCAATGTGATGTGAGCCATGTGACTTCTTTCTATAAGACAATCACACTGTATATATAGTGCGAGTTTATTAACTATTCTCTCGGAGCCGATCGAGGTGTTTGAATAGTTGATTTCAAAATGGGAAATTAATATTAATAGTTTTGTAGGGCTGGAGGACAAGGGCTAACTACCAAATGATCGCACATAATTCCATTACGTCAATACCCCATTTTTAATTTTTGTGGTCCAAATCCAATATTAGATATTAATTGTAATACACTCTATATATTTATATATATATATATAGTGTATATGAAAATAGTTCAAAAACTTTCTAAAATGTTTTGTTATATAACTTCTTATATCATGTGACTTGTATGGATGCACATCACATATATTTAAAATACGCGAAGCGTGTATTGATACAGACTGTATAGGATGAAGAGTTTTATTACAAAACTTCCAAGCCAAGAGGTTAATTTGTGAACATTTTCTATATATATATATATATATATATATCTTAATGTTGCCAATTGCCCTGGGCACGTTGCTTCTACGTTATACACACACACTTGCCTTTGTCCCTTTTCCTGTTGATTAAGCATACGTGAGGGTCTGGCCTCTGAAGGCGGCCGCCGAAAACGCAGGTATGGTGGATTTGAAGTTTCGGATGCCATTTTGTTGTATATATTAACTATATAAAAAAAAAAAAAAAAAATTTGTACCCCTCCATCCTAAAAAGATAGTCTATTATTTCATTTTCATCCGTCTAAAAAAGATAGTTTATTTCTTATATTGAACATGTATTTAATGTTTCATTTCCATATGTGCCCCTAATTAATTATTGTTATTCAATTACCTAAGATCGAAAATATTTCAAACAATTAATGACACAAGGGTATATATAGAAAAATAAGGTAAAATTAATTGTTCTAACCACATTATAACCTACTAATCCTTAATCTGTATAAAATTACCTACTGGATTATCTTTATTGGACGGATGAGTATATATTAACTATATCAATTAGTAATAGATTTGTTTAAAGGGTAAAATAATAGGAGCAAATTTACCCAACTTTCTGCATTTATTTACAGTACTGTTGTCTTCGTCCTTTAAATCTAGAACAACATTTGCGTTGATCATCTGTACTTTTATCTAAATGCACACACACATATTTAATAATTAAAATGTTAAGATCCATTTGGCAACCATTTAAATGGAATTCTATTATAAATGAAATTAAATTTGAAATTCATGTTATGTAATTAAGAATACAAATATATGTGCATAATGCCAAAACAATTATATTCTGAAAATTAATGCGAAAGTTTATCATCATCAAATGTCATTAGTTCATATATATATATATATATATATATATATATAGAGAGAGAGAGAGAGAGAGAGAGAGAGGCTTGCCAAACATCTTATATATGACATCTTTTTTCCTGTGATTCTCTATTCTTCTTCTTGTAAATGAGTGCTTTGTTTATATATGTGATGCATACATGCATTTGATAGTTGAAAAAATGGTAGCTTATGGAATCAAGG
Source organism: Nyctanthes arbor-tristis (assembly GCA_963692815.1). Taxonomy (NCBI): domain Eukaryota; kingdom Viridiplantae; phylum Streptophyta; class Magnoliopsida; order Lamiales; family Oleaceae; genus Nyctanthes; species Nyctanthes arbor-tristis. Next base: position 10,395 of record CAVNYN010233637.1, read on the forward strand.
ATATGGTAAATTAATATATTTGCTTTTATCTACATGCAAAGCTTTACATGATCTTCTTCTAATTTGGTTACCAACATTTAACTTTCATCCGGTGTACTAATTATTTTGAACGTTCATGATTTCCTGCAACACTTTAAAATGCATATCGATCGATCCTGTCTATCATCTCCAATGGAAATACATGCCAGAATCATTTTCTGAAGACATATTAAGGATGCCTCAGATTTCTCGAAGCTTCAAATTAAACAATGAAAGATCAAGCACTTAAGTACACTTAACCCAGGCTGATCATAGCTGGAACCGGTATTCTTAATTATAGCTAGTAGGATTTATATACACTATTTTTTTGCTTGGTAAAAAAAAAAAAAGGGTATCCTAGACCCTGTGAGAAGAACTTATTTTACCAAGAATATTGTGTGGTGAATATTTAAAAATGATCTCCAGCGTGAGTCGTGGGATAATCTCGTATGACCGGAGATCGAGACTATGTGAAGACTGTTGAACTAGTGTCGGCTGTAATTTGTTTGGATGCTTATCTAGTGGGAATGGATGGCATGACTATAACAATCTAATTGTAATTGAATTTTTTTTTTTTTTTGGGGGGACAATACGCCTCTGTAGAAATGTACGCAGGCTTATCCCTTCTTGTAACTAATTAGCCTTAAAGAGAAATTGCATAATTTTTTCAATCTCCATTGTCTTGTTTGAATCCTATACAGTCTCCACATAGTTCTATCGACTCCTAGCATCAGTATCAATAGAAAAATTTTGGATTGTTTATGTCACCGTACCGTAGGATGAAAAACTAATCGATGAATTTGCTAAAAATAATCTAGTGTCATACCTATGACATCCTATAGTGTCATACAGTCATGTGACCTGCATCTAAGTGCGCCACATGATCGTGATTTCCCATGTGACGTGCTTCAGTGCATGCCACATAGATTTTTTTTTCTTAAATCAAAAAGTAAAACTTGTATTGATTAAAAAAAAAATGTACAATTAAACTGGCATGCCCATTAAAAACAAAACATGCAACATATGGAAAAGCAAGCCAACCCATACGGAACGAGATCAGCTGTCCCCTTCCCCTCCCCCTTGCTGTCCAACCTATAGCATATTGACAAGTGTTAAAAATTTTACACCTCATCTTATACTCAATTAATTTTATTTTGACCCAGTAATGAACCACATAACAGACGGCGTGAAGAAACCGATTCCTCATCTGACATCGTTCTTCTGCTGCCATCACTTCACGAGTTCACCCTCCAAATCCTCTTTATTTCTTCTCCGATTTCAAGCCTCCAAGATACGAATCAAGTTGCGTATCATTTGAAAGCTCCCATGTTTCTTGCTTTTTAATAGTTAATCACATATTTCCTTGTTCTTCCAGTTCCGGGTCGTCGTTTACAGATTCTCGGGGTTGATGTTCTTCCCTTTTTTCTTGGTTTGGTAAATGAGAAAAGTTTCACAAGTTGTGCATTTTGGCATTACACAGGAATTTTTCATCTGCCCAAATTGAAAAACATACATTATTGCTTCAATATTAACATGGTGTTTGGCAACTCACCCGGATTATAATCTGGATTATAATCTACCACACGACATTATTTCATTGGTTTTACTTTTTTCAAAATGTCAAAAAGTAAAAGTCAAGCCGCAATCTTTTACTTTTTACAAAAAACAACTAATAAAATAATTCCACGTAACAGATTATAATCTACAATATTATCTGGATAAGCATGTTTACATCGATTTTTATTAATTATTATTTGGACTCCATATTTAATTAATTATTGGATTATTGTCACTCGTCAATAATTATCAATATTATTCGTAAAACAAGACTGATTCGGGCCAGCACTTAATTTTCCCCGTGAACTAGTTAGTCCACTGCGATTTTCCAGACATTGATAATCACAAGGAAAAAAAAAACTCGGTGCATTTTACACACAAATGAAATTGGAATTGGAATTTTACGGTTCAGTTCTTTTAAGCATATTTTGATCTATTTTCAACAGAAAACAATTCGCATGCGACGGGCTCAAATTTGCTCACTAGTTTCGACTGAACGTCCGTGAAATCGAATCAGATTGCCAAACGATGGTGCATGGTTTACAAGCTAATTAATAAGAAGAGCCTCATCGTTTTTCTTCTATTTTTAGTAAGATTAATATATATATATATATATATATATATATATATTTGTCTTTGTTGAGATGTGGTTCTTAACTTTATTTGTAGAGAGACAAATAAAATTGCCCGCTACCTTTTCTCTTTCATCTGATTTCTCTTGTAGTGCACTCGACTTCTCATCTTATTCTTTTTTTTTTTTTGACAGTTCTCATCTTATTCTTAACACTGTGGTGCATGACATATAAGAAATTACAGTTCCGCTTAAAAAAAGTGTAACGGAGTGATAAAGATAATTTGTCTGTGGCTCCGAAGCACCATTTCTATCCATTCCCGAGCCATCACCAGTCAATGATATCTTATGCCTTCGATTCGACTAGTTCTTCTCTATAAACCAAGTTAGACGAAAAGAAACTAAATTGGCTTATCCATCCATGCATGACCCAACGATTTCCTCTTCCCTCACTACTCTCATTGGTTCTGCCTTTAAGATGCCTGTAGAGGGAGAATTTTCATTGCAAACTCTTCTCGGTCTCTACGATTGCTTGACTTAACAACTTTTTTCTGTCATCTATGATAACTCTCTCTCTCTCTCTCTCTCTCTCTCTCTCTCTCTTTATTACATGTTTGGGATCTCATAATCTATGTCGTAAGTAATGTTTGAAATCTCTAGACTTTGCTTCTCTTTCAAACTTCCCGAAGGAAAAGCCCATAGTTGGAATTTCCTCTATATATGGGGATTCGCAGTTAATCATTCCCGTGAAAAGCGGCACTCGACATCTATTAAACAACACCAAGAACAAAGATCGGAACCATGCCCTTGGGAGAAACTAGTGATGATTGCCATGAATGCTGCCCTTGAGGACGTGTACAAGACGGTCTTTGCCGATTTCCATCAACATGGTGCATCTCTTAGTAGAGGGGCGTGAAACCAAGATGAATCATGAATCTGGTCTCTGAGGGACTTCCTTCATATAAGCTGATAAGGCAGATACAGAGGCCATTGTAATTTCTAGCATGAGTTTTCCAATCAAATGGGGGATTGTTGCAAAATTCTAGGTCTTTGGTTCCCATGTGAGAGTTCTGACAGCGTGAGGAATGATTCAGACAGCAGCAAATAGCTGAAAACTAGCAATTTTTAAGGTTTGAGGCAAAAAGGGTGATCTCAACCAAACAACAAAGGGTGGTTTTCCATGTGGTTTTCCATGACCAAAGAGGTCATGAGGCATTCCCAATTTGACATGCATCAAGGTCAATCTTTACAATTTGAGAAAGTATTTTGGACCTAATTAATCGTTAGGGGAAATGATGTTTGTATATTATCTTTCAATCCGGCGACATGTACATTATTTTTGTGTATAATCCTTTTTCATAATTACATGAGAATTTTATTTATTCATTATTCATACATCACATCACACTTACACATTACATCAAAATATAATAGCTGTAATTGATTACGTAAATAACTTCTTGATTTTTGACAACATGACTGAATTTAAAGGGTAGATTCTGAGTGGGCGAATAATATTTCTCTATCATTTCAATAGATGATCTTCTTCGTTGACAGCAAAAGAAAAAGGGGAAAAGTCCTTGATTTTTGACAACATGACTAAATTTAAAAGGTAGATTCTGGGTGAGCGAATAACATTTCTCTACCGTTGAATATATTATGATTTCCTTCGTTGAGAGCAAAAGAAAAAAGGCCAACAACATGACTAAATGTAAAAGGTAGATTCTGGGTGAGCGAATAACATTTCTCTACCGTTGAATATATTATGATTCCTTCGTTGAGAGCAAAAGAAAAAAGGCCAACGGAATAATCTAAAATATTCTGACTCACTCGATGCGCTAAAGAAAACGCCGTCTGTGGGAATCGAACCCACGACCACATGGTTAAAAGCCATGCGCTCTACCGGCTGAGCTAAGACGGCGTTGTTTGTGGTTTTATCGAAAGTTTTAAATATTGTGTTTTTGGTAAGATGAGAACTATCCCAAAGCATGCCCAATAGTGTGGTAAAAATGAAAAGAAGAGAAAGCGTCTGAGTCTTTATTTGTATACATAATAAGCATATATGATAAAGACAAGTTCTAGAAGTAATTAATGTAACGCAGTGAGCCTAGTGACTAACATGACTGAACTTCCCTTCACATCAAGATTTTTTTTATCAAAATTTTAATAAGTATGTATATAATCAAATGCAATAATCGTATTGAAAAACGGTGAGGGCCAAATAAAAATAAAAGAATAACCTAAAATAGTAAACTTATTACGCAAATTTGAAGTCATTAATGATCGAATTTCGTTTGAATGGAACAAATTTGATAAGGTAACAATCCCTTGATTCGATTTCATTTGGAGATGTATTGGGCATGATGGCAGAGAAAGGCTTTCACGACACAACGGGGTTGGGCCTAGCCCTGCAACTTTTCACCCTTTTACAAAAGAAGAGAGGTTCTTTATTTTATTTTACTTTTTTGGATAATGAAAAACGTTATTTGTGGGGAAGTCTTTACAAAATAATGTAATTTTACCATCTTATCTATATATACCGTGTGACTAGGAAAAAATAGTTTAAGGGTAAAAATAGTAATTTTCCCCTTATGCATTGGTGGGAGATCATTTTTAGTGGAGAGTTGAAAGCTAATGCATATGCTTGCTGAGGTTCAGCAATTCTTGAAAACGAACGGATTCCAAAATAAGACACAATATGAGGAAAGTCAATTATGCCGCTGATTGATTTTCAAAAGTGGCTTATCATTATCTAGAGACTACAACTAAGAATATATCAAGAGCGTGAACTTGAGGGAGTTGTTAGAGCATCTCAAATGGGTGGTTAGTCCAAATGGTGAATAGACTGAATAGTAACAGCCTGCATGAGAGCCAAATTACTTGAAGACTGCTATGTGGAAAGTGTAGGAAGTGGGGAGAGAGAGAGAGAGAGACTAGAATTTAAAATATTAATGATCAAATGTCTAACTTGATGTCCAAATGCAGACGATACTTGAAGACTTTGTAGTGCCATTTAGATTATTTTATTATTTCGAGTGCCACATAGATGGGTTTTTGTTGACAGACCTAAGTCATTGGAGATGCTCTTAAAGGCATCTTGATGAATGATAACGAACAGATAAGGATTAGCTCGTGTTAGGATGGTTTGAATCTCTCTTTTATGTTTTGGGAATTTTTTTCTTTTCTTTTTCAATTCACTTGAAAATTTTGTTTTGTAAGTTCTGTTTTGGAGGCAAGGTTTCCGAGTCCCCCACGTTTCTTTGTATTTGAAGTTTTATTGAAATAAATTGTACTGCACCTCGAGTTGAAGTACTTACCTAAAAAAACATTGTTCCTAAGGGAGACTACTAATATGGATGTTGTTAACCCGATCCAAACTTTCCATTTCTAACATAACAAGATATGATTTGGCAAAGTCGAAAATATTACGTCCAAGACAAGATTATCAATGTCAACACCACAAATGTCAAAGAGTAGTAAAGCAAGATGATCCAAGAAAATTAAAATTTTTCTCAAATTGTTGAAGTACTCTAATCATATATCTATCTTTTTATCTCTTTACTGTCTTACTCCTAAATTATTTTTCTCTATCACACAATATATAACGATCTAAATGGTAAAATCATCTTATCTTGTAAAAGATTTTTGATGACTTTCCTACAAATAGCAGTTTTTATCACACTCTTTGACAACTTTTACGTGTCATCCGGAGTTCCAAAACATCTTGGAAAGTTCTCCAACTTTTACAAATTGAGCAAGATCTTGATCATATTCTTCTGCTGGTTGTGACAGAACAGGGAATGCGAAAAGTGACCAATATGTTTGATTCATTGGGTTTGTACAAAGAGTTAAAACTTGTTGATTGGGAATTTTGACTTTAATCTTCACACTTTCACACAGACACGTGTCCAGTAATCAACTTGCCATGTTTTCCTTTGGTTTTAAGTAAGAATCTTGACAAGGGCAGACTGGTAAATTTACCTTGCCTCAACATTTCTGTGTCTCTGAAAATTTCCCGTGTCATTTTCTTTGTTGACTATTCTACCCCAGGCATCTGCCGGGCCTCGTCTCCCATGGAACTTGAAGAAGCCCCAGCACCTATAAATGAGAATCAGAACAAACAGAATAGTATGATGGAGCCCACCTTTCGCTTTCAGTATAAAGAGTAATAGCCACGGATAGAATATGCCTAGTACTGTATTGAATTCGTTGTTCTTAATAATATATATTAAATTTCTAATGTATGAAGAGAACTTCTCGTGAAGTCAATTTTTAGAAAAGGAAAAGCGTTTAAGCAAATTGACATTAAACTCGACCATCTTCCCTTAACTTGACTTGTTTAATGAATCAAACTCTACAACAAAATGTGTTTGGAAGGGACTTCCATTGACGTCAAGTACTCCCAACGAGGCGTGCTAGCAAAGCCAATAAATAATAACTTGGTATTTTTGAGCATTTTATTCATATGAATCAATACAAAGTAACGAGCACAATAATAGGTACAAAATAGCATGATATTATAATTACAAACAGTTACATACTGTCTGATAAAATATAGCGTTAAATGATAACAAATCATGTATTGGCACACATCTGGTAACACACACCAGCAGCGCTGCATAACATAAACATCACATTACTCTGGCCACCATTACAAGATGAAAAAAGAAACCTAGAGGACCCGAACTTTCTATCTATAGCCGAACGACAAGTTAACATAAGACTAGTCTCCGTCCAAATTAAAAGAACAAGAGACAAGAAGTTATGATTCAATCAGCAGTGGTAGTACAACTAGTGCAGCCATTACTGTATTGGTTGGAAGTTCCATTGTTAACAGGGTACTTGATTGCATTAAGCTGGATTTTCCGAAGAGCAGCCTCCCCAAGATCCACCCCACAGATATCTGATAGTCTTATCAGATAGAGCAAAACGTCGGAAAGCTCCTCTCCGAGATGCTGTTTCTCCTCCTCTTTCCAGTCCGGCAGCCCCTTTGGAACCTCCCCTTTCCACTGGAATATCTCTGATAGTTCTCCCACTTCTCCAACCTGTTCATCATTTCTTGATTAGAAAACCCAATAAGATAGAGAGAATCTTGAACAAGTTTTATGACTTTACCAGAGCCAGAAGCAGGTTTCTGGGGCTGTGGAACTTTTCCCAGTCTCTTTCCTTAGCAAATTCATCCATTTTCTTCTTGAGGAGATCAAGGCTGACAGAACTTTCTTCCCCTTTTCCTGTGCGCCCTCCCATTTCTCTAGCTTTCAACTTTCAGTGCAGAGGGTTGCTGAGGAGACTTGGCATTTAAAGAATGGAGTGCTGATGGGGCGTGAAAAGGATACACAAGGATGTGCCGCTACAAAAATATTCTAGGACTAGACAGTTGGTTTCAATTAATGTTATATTAATTTTTTTTTTCAATTTAACTTATGATGTGGTGTTATGAAAATATTCTAGAATTAGACAGTTGGTTTCAACTAATATTATAATGTGGCATTACAACTATATTTTAGAATCAGACAGCTGGTTTTAACTAACGTCATAATAGTTTTTTTTCCAACTTACCTTATGTTGTGGTGCCATAAAAATATTCTAGGATTAGATAGTTGGTTTCAACTTACCTTATGTTGTGGTGCCATGAAAATATTCTAGAATTGGACCGCTGGTTTCAACTAATCTCATAATTTGTTATTACAACAATATTCTAGAATCAGACAGCTTGTTTCAACTAACGTCATAATAGTTTTTTTCCAACTTACCTTATGTTGTGGTGCTATAAAAATATTCTAGAATTAGACAGTTAGCTTCAACTTACCTTATATGCTGTGGTGCCGTGAAAATATTCTATAATCAGACAGCTGGTTTCAACTAACCTCATAATGTGGCATTACAATAATATTCTAGAATCAGACAGCTGGTTTCAACTAACGTCATAGTAGTTTTTTTTTCTTAACTTACCTTATGTTGTGGTGCTATAAAAATATTCTAGAATTAGACAGCTGGTTTCAACTAACCTCATAATGTGGCATTACAACAATATTCTAGAATCAAACAGCTGGTTTCAACTAACGTCATAACAGCTTTTTTCCAACTTACCTTATGTTGTGGTGCTATAAAAAATATTCTAAAATTAGACAGCTGGTTCCAACTAACGTCATGACAGCTGGTTCCAACTAACGTCATAACAGCTTTTTTCCAACTTACCGTATGTTGTGGTGCTATAAAAATATTCTAAAATTAGACAGCTAGTTCCAACTAACTTCATGACAGCTGGTTCCAACTAACCTCATAATGTGGCGTTACGAAAATGTTCTAGAGCCAGACAACTAGCTTCGACCAATGTCATGTTGAATCCTAATTAAAAAAAACATTGCATGTTTCGTTACTGAAAATGATCTAGTGTCAGTCACTGATACCTTATGGAGCTAGCAACTGAGTTCACTTTATTAAAAAAAAAATCATCGTCCTTTAGTTAGTGTGTGAATTTTCTAACTTGCATTTACGTTACCAATTAGAGCCACAAAAGTGGTTAGAATAGAACTAGCCTCGCTCACGTATCAACACCCAATTAATCCACAGTCACAATGTATGGTTTTTTTTTTTTTTTTTTGTTGGATGAACTACTTAACTCGATCATTTTTGGGTGCGGGTATGGTACCGTTAGTAGGAGTATTAGGATTGGGTGACGTGTCGGGAGGGAGGGATTGTCGCCTGAGTTTTGGGAGTGCTCGTGTACAATGGGGTCGACGTGTTTAGCGGACGAAAAGGAATGCGTGAAGGCAAAGTGATGGAGACATAGCCCAGTGGGTTTGCAAAATTACCAATTGGTGGGCGGCGAGTGCGTCCACTTTAGACTCATGTAAATCGTCAAAAAAGAAAATTTCATTTTCTTCTCTCTTTTTCTAGTGAGGGACAGAGAATGGCACATTCATAATCAATTATCATTATTATTGTTGTAATTGTTATAATTACTCCGTATGTCCTGCAATAAATATAGATCTATACCTAATTTCATAAGAATTTAGAACTACTCCATCAATATCATTGGCAAAGTAAAACTTAATAATATTTTCTTAATATACCCTTTAATAGTTTTATTTTGTTAATAACAATACATTAAATAAGGGTATATAAGAACACAAATAATACATTCGTCAAACAAAAATAGATTTTCTCGATTTTCGCATGAATTAAAAAAAGTTCATTTGGTAATATTGGGAAAGTATATTAAGATCATTTTCATATTATCGATAACAAATGCATATTAACTAGGAGTATATAAGAAAAATTAATATTTCAACTACATTCTTAAAAAGAAAGTTATCTATATTTTGGGACAGACGAAAAAAAAATACATGACTATTTCTATAGAACAAACTTAAAAGAAAAGTACCCAATCTCTGTCAAACGAACAAGGGGATGTGGCGTATCTCGATACACACCACATGGTCATGTGATACCATAGTATGTCATATATATGATGTCAAAACATAACTACTATTATTATTATTATTATTCAAAAAAGAATAAGCTATAATAATTTACATCTACAATATACTAAAGGGCAATTATATTGCTTCTATAAAATTTAATTGTCCCACCACATTCAATGGCCGAGCCAGACGCCAGTAGGAGAGTGTGTCACATGGATGAGCTGTATAGTACACACGACTAAATTATTTATATATAATTTTTTTTTACAAGGTCCAATTTGGGGGCCATGGGCCATAAATAAGAGGAAAAATAAGAGTAAATCTCACCACAAATAAGAGTAAAAATTAATAGATACACTTATTATAAATTTACATATTATTATTGGCAAAAAAGTAATAAATTTACATATTATTATTGTTGGCAAAAGTAATAAATTTAGATATTAGCCATTACAAAATAAAAATATAACAAAGACATTTGGCGGAGCCAGCAAGGAAGAGAGGGGGGGAGTCGGAACGAAAACTCAAAAAAAGTCATATATAAGTATTAATTTTTGAAAACATTAAATAAACTCAAATGCATTATAAATAGTGTTCAACAACTCAAAACCTAATGCATTAGGCAAACACGTAAGCTGAACGCAACGATTTTTTACTTTAACAAATTCATCAATAAGGAAATCAATATATATTTTGCTAAAAATCTCTCTTTCAATAAAAATTGTTAACCAATTAGCAAGAAACTCATCATCCATCAAAGCATTAAATGAAATAGTGATTGAAACTCATCAAATCATGCCTTTCATGCTACTCAAAATCTTCAAGATAACACTTCACTGCAAGCTTATAGATATTATCTACATTAAATGATCAAAAGAATTTTTGGAATCCAATGCAGCTCAAGCAATCTAACTGATGTCTCATTAAATCTCGAGTTTAACATAAACCAATTATGCAATTATATTATGTCATTATATAAAGTCTAAATTTTAAATTATATCAAGTCATATAGAATAATAGTAGTCTCAATGTCTTATTGAACATATAGAGAGAGAAAGTAGGAAACATTTCTGTATAACTCTTATTAAATCAATAGGAATCTAAAATATCAAAATGGTTACATGAAGATTAATAAGTAGACTTAGCAGTAAAGCAGCTAAGTGTGTTCTTAAATCTAGCTAACCAAACCAAGTAATTAACTATACTAAATTACTAATGTATGCTGACCAGTGGCATGCCAATATACAAAGAAGAATATACAAAAAAACCTAATATACATAAAATGTATATAGAATATACAATTTTCCAGACTTATTAGTGAATAATAGAAACACAATAAAGGGCAAAATCAATTTTTTTTCTTGAAAATAAAAACAATTCCCCCTCATATTAAACTATAACTTAGGGCAAATCAATTTAGTTATTAGGGCGAATTTACCTGCAAACTTAGAGAAAGAAGATGCCTAAAAGAGGAAAAAGAAAAACTAGCCTTCGCCAGACCACCGTTTACTGCCTGACCGCCGCCGGAGCTGGAATTTTCCGGACGATTTGACAAGGGTTACAGTCGACTGAACTCGGAAGAGGAGTGAAATTAGAGCAGAACAAAACTAAGGAGAAGAATCGACGATTGAAGAGGAGTGAAATCAGAGTAGAACAAAACTGAAGAAAAGAATCGATGAACTAAAGATGAGTGAAATCAGATCAGAAGAGAACTTAAGGGCAGAATCGATGAACTAAAGAGAAGTGTCGATCATTGAGCATTCTGGGTGTTGGCCTTTTTTCTGCAGCTCTTTACACTAATTGGGCCAAAATTCCCCCCCCCCCCTCCCGAGCCCAAGTCGTTGCCCTCTAGCCAAAGTTTAAACAAACTAAGCCGAAAGCTTAAAATTTTTATTTTTTTAATTGCTTACCTATTAATAGGCCGAGACAAGGGTGGGCTAGGGCCCAGTATGGCCCTCCCCTGTCTCCGCCAGACAAAATAGAAAACAAAACAAGAAGTGTGGTGCACATATCTATACTTCTTCCACCACTGTGGTAGCACCATCACAATTTTCACCTATAGTTCTTGCTGGAATTAGCCGCAAGCCTGGAGGGAAGTGTAGATTAGTTCAGCGGCACTGCGACAGAGGTGGGTTGGGTATCCACAACTGATTCTTTGTCCACCGCATGTCTTCCGCTCCCCTACACCAACTATGCTCCACTTCTGTGGCCACTTCACAGTAAGCCGGCAGATTCAGTAATCATCCAAAATTCATGGCCCGTAATCTTTTGAATGTTTCCTTTTTTTTTTTTTTTTGGTGGGAAACCTTTTTGCAAAATTTAGTTTCTGTTTAAGGAAAATTGAGACTTTATCTATAGTTTGGGTAATTGAATTTCAATTGGCTTTAAAATTTGTATTGGTGTAACGTGTAGTAATTCTAAAAACTGGAGAAATGGGATTCTTACTGTGTATTGGCAGTGGCGTAGCCAGAAGTTTAAACTTGCGGGGGGCGACTGCCGGCTAGTTTTTTAGCGTTATAATGGACTTTTGTTTGATAGCTTAGTATAGTAGAGGAATGTTATTAATACTTAATATGAAAAAAAACAAAAACCATATATAGTATATCTATTTTCTTCAACTTGTTGAGTGAATATAAAAATAGGGATGAATTTTAGCCCTTCTTGGTCTGAAAAAATTTTTCAAAATTTTATGTAAGAATAAAAAGGATTTATAGATTAACTTACTCAAACCAAAATTTTTCTTTATTACAGCATAAAATGTAAAACTTTTAACTAACTTGAAATGCGTAAAAATATAAATACGGTATTGACACTTCAACTTTATATATCAAGATATAAGTTTCACTTATTATCATTTAGACTGGTTCTAAATTTAATCAGTTCAAATTTATAAATAGCACTTAGAACTTAAATCGAAATCCGAGAGATATAGACTTAAATGCAAAAATAAAATTTTTGATATTAAATCAATTATTCAATTAGATAAGGTGAATTAACATATATTATTGATTAAGGATACTAATAGTAGTTACTAGTGCTACACCTGTGCGTTGCACGAGAAGAATAATTTCAAGAAATACTAATCTTTAGGAAGTTAAATAATTTCGCGCCATTAAATGTACAACAAAATAAATACTAATGGACTCGTGATCATATATAAATACTTAAAAAAAACAAATGAATGAACAATGCAACATAGTTGAATCACACAGTTGTTGATTACGGTTTCAATCACACATATTTAGGTTACCATTGTCAATTACAGTTTCACAGTGATTGATTTTTTATGTGAAAACCACCTTCCAATTGGCTACGCAGACGGAAGGATAGTGATTTGCATAAATCCGAAGAAGGAAAGCCATAGAAAATGGACTCAAATTGCTTCCACTGTAGGATCCGGAGATGACGGGAGGATTGGAATTCAAGAAGATCCAATAAAGGAATATTGTTGATGAAAATTGCGGTATGTTGTGGACTTTGCAAATTGGGAATTTTTCTACATGGAAGCCAATATATTAAAAAAAAAGAAAAAAAATAAAGACAAAAGGTACCGCAAGAATGACCCAATGTTATGCACCACGTGACAATTTGAGCTCCGTAAGGGGTGAGGTAATGTTTTCTTAGAAAATCACATATATAGATATAGATGTCTGAAATAGAGAGAATGAAAGTGGACTAATCATGTTTTGCATAGACTAATATCATATGATGATTCCTGGCCGTATATAAATAATTTGAAGGATTAGTCTATCTTTCTATATATAAAATGCTAATTAATATCATAACATGTCAAATTATTACTAATTTTGAAAGAAAATGTTTGATTTTTTTTTTTTTTTAGTTTGAGAAATTTTAAGTAATACTTAGTTTCAAAGTATATCCAGCAATGAAGAATCCTTTTTAAATTTACACACATATAAATACAATTACAATATCTATTTCAACTGTGCAAATATGCATAATAAATACATAAACACATAAAAAATTTATAATAAATAGAAACTAGCATAAGAAAATACATTTTCTTAAGTCTAGCCAACACATAATTAACTAGATTAAAGAAAAGCAAATAAAAACAAAGTTATACACCACACACTAGTCCATTTATGCCCACAATTTTTATTGGAATGTGTGTGAATTATACATCACTTTCCCTTCCGTCTTCTACATCTCCGGCCAAGACTTATCCGCCCAAAAAGCTCCATTGTTACAAGGAGGAAAAAGAATCAAAGTTCACTACAGCATCATTGTTCTACCCCTTCTTCTTCTCCCTCAATTCTAAAATCTGCTACCGCTTTCTCAAATTCCTTCTCAAGCAAAGCTTTTACTGCTGCAATTTTTAGGGAAATTTTTCAACTTTAGAACTTGTTGCAAGGGAGACCACCGGTCCGACGACTGATGTTGCAGGGGCGATTGTCCCCCCTCCCACCAACACCCTCTTTCGCTCTGCCCTTATATTGGTGTAACATGTAGTTTGGGTAATTGAATTTGTATTGGAAAGGGGTGGGTTTGGTGTTTTCAATTTTTTATATTTTTTTATTATTTTAAACTTTTTTAAGTTAAAAAAATTAAGGGGTATAACTGTCATTTTATTGAAAATTTAACAAAATAGTGACGGAAAATAGTCAAAAAAGATCTTTCCTGCGAATTTATGAAAAGTTGAGGACTCAGAAGGTCAAAAAGAAGTTGCAAACCCAACCAATACATAACTCAAAGGTTATGGACGATTTGTGAAATTAACTTTTTATTTTAATATTTTACACAAGACGTGCAATGTATGTACTTATCACTCGTATATAAATGGCATGTTTGAGGGAGGGGATGTTAGAAAACTATTGATTTTCTATTTTGCACTTATTTTATTTATTTCATTTTACATTACGCTAATACTCATTTATTTCTTCATATAATGTTTAAGAAATTTGGAGAAGTTTTTGGGAGGATGTCATCTTGGAGACAGACGCAAAGCAAGTTTTTGATGCCACTCACTGTGATAACTTGGATTTTGGAATGATCACCCAAATTAGATTGCAAAAGATTACCGCATCGACTTTGGGATTTTCGCTGTCGTTTGTCAAGAGAAATGCAAATGGCACGGTGGATGGGTCAGCTAGAACCTCTATTTATTATAACAATAACTCTGTTCAAGTGCGCCTATGTCTCCTAATTTCTTGTATGCCCTCTCTTGCTTGATTTGAACAATATAAATGTTATTTACACCGTTTTTAAAATTAAGATACCTTAAGATTTTTTTGGAAAAATCAGGTATTTTAAGTGTTTTTACATTATAATATCATAATATTGCAATACAACACTCACAATTCGTCATAACACCGAATCACATCAAAATAATTTGTCAAAACATCGAGTCACATAAAAAAAACTCATCAAAACATCGAGTCACATAAAAAAAACTCGTCAAAACACCAAGTCACAATAAAAACAACTCGTCAAACACCGAGTCACAACAAAAACAACTCGCCAAAATACCGAGTCAAATCAAACACAACTCTAAAATACCGAGTCACAATATAAGCAACTCGAAAATCACCTAGTCACAATGAAAACAACTCACCAAGACATCGAGTCACAACAACACAACAACTCAGCAGAACAACTTAGTCACAATAACACAATCACCACAACTCAGCGGAACAACCAAGTTACAACAACACAACCACGACCTCAGACCCATGCCAACGGCCTCTGCCATGCCTTAGCCATGCCTTGGTTCGTATGATCGGCCGCCTTCGTCGCGGAACACCGCAATGTTGTCCCGTTTGGTTAGTAAATCAGTCGCGCGCTAGTTCTCCGCTAAAACTGCCGATTTGGTGACAGTGACAGAACCGGGAATTACTGGTTTCTGCCACCGGCCGTTCTGGGGCTGCCGGCGGCGGCTGGGATGGCTGGGATTGGGGTCGCCTTGATGGGGGGAGTCGATTGGTGGGAGTCCGCTGGCCGATTAACGGCCAAATTGGCCAATTAACCGACCACCACCACGATCGAGCATCGGTGCTTGGCGTTAGGGGTAGGGTACCTGATTTTTCAAAAAGGGATAATCGTTTTCTGATTTTTACAACGAGGCTCACAGACTACCTGAATTACCTAATTAAACCTTTATCCTTAAAAAAAATGGAGAAGTTTTGTTAGCATTTATGATTTACCCCATGCGGCCCATGAACATTATCATTCTTCATCTTACATTTAATCCAAAACTAATTTATTTTGATACTTCGCAAGGACCTCTATTAACTATTTGGACCTAAGTTGGGTATGGAGATGCGGCAATTGAAAGTTTAGAGGGAAAATTGAACTACTAATGAACCGCAGGGATCAAATCATAAAAATAGGAAAGATGTTGGATATAATTGATTTTCAATTTGGAGTTGGCCAAATTTCAGTTTTTAGGCGCCCGTGGCTCATTGATTCCAGCCCAACGTTTAACCCAATTGACGTTCTCTCGATTTTTTTTTTAATAATAATTAAGTAGAATTATATGCGTGCGTGTAATTTTCCTCTTAATGGTCCAATTTTAATTTGGTCATATTTATTACCCGAATATTGCGGGGGAAATGTTAGTTCCTTTGGTCCCTTAGAAATTCAGGCATGTCGTCCGTGGGTTCCTAGGTGTTTCAACTCATATTTTTATTTATATTTTACAATTTTTTTGTTTATAATTAATATTTGTTCATTTTATATTTAGCCTTAGAATTCTACTGCATCTACAATTTTTTTGTACAAAATCTTTTTTACACACTCATGTGGTAAGAACTCTTTTCTTTATACATCACATCACTTTTAAATTTACGATAATGATGAGTGATGACCATCACATTAGCTGCCACATGAATGTGCAAAAAAGATTTCGTACAAATAAGTGCACGTTGACATACATCTTCTATTTAAAAATAAAAAATATAGTCAAATCAATCACTTTCACATACTTGATGTGATTTACTTGTACTATACAAATTTCAAATGCTCATTCTCAAAAAAAAAAAAAAAAAACTATCTTCTCCTTTAAAAAAAAAGGAAAAATAATTTGTAAACAGACAATAATTCTTAGCATCAAATCAATTTCTGTGTGTTTATTATTTCTTTCTTACTTTTTCTTTATTATATATTTATATATCATCATATATTTAGAGTAATACTATATATCAGCACTGGCGCTCAATATTAATACACATTACATTAAATGATAATTTGAATCAATTCAGTCACTAGTACATGACTTCGAATTGACTTATCATTAATATTACATATATTGCCACATAAACAAATGATCAACAGTACTACTTAGCATTATTTTTATAAATATCAAAATTTTGTAATTTTTCACCTTACAAGTCCTTCGTTGACTATTGTAATGGCGCCCTTGTCTTCTTAAGTATGCTCTTTCTATCATCTGATTCACTCATCTTCGATCCACCATTTTACTCTTCCTATGGAAATAGCTTGGTATACACAATATCATTCGTTTCGTTCAATTATTTTACACTTGTTTTCATTTTAACAATGTCTGTTAATAATCGTTAATTATGGTTAAAATCCAAGAGCGCAGCTTTGCATGAACTGATCGACCAGTTTAGCCAATTATTAAAGTTGCACCTGTTATAACGATCTATTACTAATTCAAAATAGAAATAGGATGAACAAATTAATCACATGACATTTTTATTGATTTATTTATTTTTAATCAGACTTCAATAGACATCTATTCCACACATATTGTACATGTAAACATGTAACTACTCGAAAATACAAGGTTCAAACATGTAACCAGTAAAAAATAGAAGGCTGATAGGCGTGCCATTTTCAGTGTTTATAAACTGTGTACCTGTGATAGGTCTTAGAGGCACTACGTAAGGACTGATCTTGTGCATCAAGAGGAAAATAGAAGGGATAAAGTTCATATCTAAGGTAACAACTGCTGTATAAAATTCGACACCCTTTCTTGTCCTTGCAAACGAACGTCGGTAAGTTGCCTATCGCGATGGCCAGGCATTCGGCGCAACCTTGCGGCGATAGGTCCCGAGTGCATTGCACCAAGGCATAAAGTGTGTTAAATGATGTAAGTTTAGTCTTTCCCTTTCCAAGCCCTTTGTTTGCTGGCACAATAGCATCTGACCTTATCTTGTCCATCAGCTCGCCTAGTGCTTTATTGAAAGTATCGGGGTCGGGGTCCGTCACGTTCTGAACGTTGTAATAGAAAATACCAAAAGACGTATCGACTTGTCCGAAGAAGTTTTGTGTACTATACCTCAAAAAGCAATATTCATACCAAATCCTAGCGTCGGCTTGGTCTGGACAGCGCTTGCGGATTTCGCTCCCGGCATCTTGGATGCAAGTCGAGCAATCCTCATTGCTAACGTCTCCCCGACATTGTCCCAGGCCGTAGACCTGTGAATCGTCCGAACCGTATGAGGTCATTATGAAACGGTACTGAGACGTGCCTTGTACTAACTTGGGCAATAGGGTATCGATGTTTTTCGAGATTTGGGGGTTGTTTATTTTGGTACTGTTGTTACAAAATTGGCCTGATGGGTCTGCAGATTCTGCATTCCAAATGCAGTGGAAGAATATGAAAAGAAAATGGTAAATGGGACTCATTGTGTCAATTGAAATTTTATGTTATTTTTGGGGTTGCATTACTTGGTTTTATATAGAGAAATTAAATATAAGTTTGATATATTCAAAATCAGAGGTGGATGATGAGTTGGGAAACATTGCAGATTTTGTTGACTTATTTAACACCCCACAAATTGTTTCTTTTCTAGTGAGTGGAGAAATTGGCGTATGCTCAAATTAAGGGATAATAATAATAATAATAATAATAATAATAATAATAATAATGCTAAATAAATATATGTCGATGTGTCCTCCCCAACCAAATTACTAAATGCCTCTCGACTTTATCAGAACCCTTATAATATGTTAGGTAAGAATCACCAGGTAATACAGAAAAATATTATACATTTTTATATGTTATGCTAAAAGCTTGAATTCTTTAACATGAACAACTTATAAGGAGAAGCAGTTTATGTTTTTCTTTTCTCCTTTTTTTTTCCCCAACAAGGTATAGTTGCCCTTGAATTGTCATGATCCTAAGATTAGAGGCATTAACCTGGGTGATGAAGCATTCTTGAAAGTTGAGGTGGACTCGTTCATTTTAGGTAATTGATCTTTCTTCATTAATGTTTGTCGAAGTCTTCCTTTTGACTTGAGTTTTGGTCAATGTATCAAAGGATTAAGAGTATGTTTCTTCTCAAATTTTAATCGGTTATGTAGAATGGGCCCTAATTTAATAGAAAAAGTTTGTTTAGATGTTTCGTCACATTTTTATATGCTACTTTTTAAAACTTTGAATTATTATAAGGACAAGAATCCTAACATCGAAATTTAAAAACCCTCTACATTTTTTATTTTTATTTTTGAATAGAGTTCATAATCTTGAATCAAATTTATTTTTTTTCTTTTTATTATAAAAGTACGAATATTAGTTTGCTTGTAATTCTGGACTTCTACTTCTAGTTCTAGTTCTAGTAGCAGCTATGCCTGGTCCAAAATAACAATAATAATCAATAAATTTTTTGCGATATTTGTATTTGGTTCTCACTATTCTCTCGCTCCAATAATTAATAATTTTGATCACATATTTCAAATACCCCTTTGGCTATTGCATCTCCTCCACTTATTCTATCTCATTATTATAACTTCAAATTATAATGATAACAAATTTTATTAAAACTTTGATTAAAATAATTATTTGTCTAGTAATCGAAGCCACAATAACTTACTCCCTCCGTCCCAAAAAGATAGGACGGTAGGTAATTTCACTCGAATTAAGGAATCGTAGGTAATATTGTTGGAACAATGTATATTTCCATTTTAACCCTTCTACCTAATTAATAATGTGGAATTAATTCCAATGAAAAAGTATAATGTTGAAATGAGTGTAATACAAATTGTCGCCATTGAATCCTATAAGCACACAACATCACCATCATTTAAAAAAATTAAACAAGAATTTAAAGCCACCGTTTACAAAAGTTGAAACTATTCCACGAGAATTTAAAATTTCATCTGGAATGAACAACCGGTCAAGAAGATGATTTTGAACAAATTCATAAAGTTTTCAAATAATGGAAGATGAATAAACCAGAATAATTGTTGTATGGAGGTGGATTTATGACTCAAACAGAACTTGAATCGCCAGTTGGATTTCCAACCGTGAAGGAATAAATAGTTTTATCGTATTCTACAATGTTTTTGATACTCAGGTAGTTAAAGTAGTTAAATAATTATGGACAAATATGGAAAAAAATTAAACACAGTCTCGTTTTAGCAACTAGACTATCTTTTTGGGGCGGGACGAAAATAGAATACTTGAGTATCTATTTGAAAAGGCGGGAGTATAATATAATTTAGTAAATGTATAAGACATCACATTAATTAATGGAGATTGGAGACGTGCCAAGGAATACATCTTTTAGTAATTTTTCTATGGACACTATTTATGAAGTCTAAACTGTGATGTGATAAGTGTTCATTGAATACATTAAAAGATGATGACTTCATTCCCTCTAATATGTTCAATAGACAATTGCCACCTCATAATTTAACTCTATAAATAGTCTCTAATTGACACAGTAAAACAACTGTATCTTCTAGTGCCGCTGGTTGGATAGTTCCATTTACATGTGATTTTTCGTATCATGGGTCAAACGTTGACAAGCGAATGCAAGGCTAGTCATTGTCAACTAATTAATTCATTTGTGTGTTATATATTATTATTATTATTATTATTATTATACATGAAAAATAATAAATAACTTTATCACGGAATTAAATATTTTTCTATGATGCAAAAAAAAAAGGTGAAAATAAAAAGGTACACAATTAGGATAAGTGCCCTAATTGAGAGCTCAAAATTATCATGTTGGCTTTCCCATTTTTTTTTCTTTTTAAGTTCTTCTAGGGAAGGTTAGTAGTGCGGTCCTTCTATGATATCTTTTGGACACCATTTATGGTATCCAAAAGATAGTGTGGTAACATATCATTGAGTGTGTTGAGTGATGGGCCCCTCAACACAGCTGATGATGTGTTGCCACATTCTCCTTTGGACACCATAAAAGACACCATAGAGTGTATGTGTGACGTGACTCACAAATATATTTTCATAAGAGTAGAAATTTTTCTCTTAAAAAAAAATAAAAGGCAAAAAAAGAAAAAATAATAGAAGTTATTAAACCTAGGACTTAATAACAATTAATAATAAGGGTAAATTGCAGCAAAGTTCCCTAATTTTTGCATTAATTTGTAGTTTCATCCTTTACACTTAAATCTAGATCATCAACAAGTTCTCAATATGTGCATTCATTTATATTGTCATCCAAAAGCATATATTAAATCACTAAAATATTAGGGTTTGTTTGGCAATTATTAAAACTGAATCCTTTTATTAAATTTGAAATTCATGTCAGTGAGAGTATAGAAAAGTCACAATGTAGGTATAATGATAAAACATTTATGTGAAACTTAATTTAAAATTTTATTATTATGCGTGTGTTACTTTTTTTGTAGATACATATCATTTTTCCGTACTCCTAGATGACATAAATTTCAAGTTTAGTTTTTATATTTCGGCGTTTCACAATAAACAGATTTTCCATCATATTACATTTTTATATTTTAGTACCCGATCTGACTCAATAGAAAATGTGATAATAACATTTTGTAAATCTTGTTTTACTGTTTTATTTATTTCCTTTTTCAAAACTTAATTATCAACATATATACAGGAGCGGTCACCAGTTTCCTTCAACTTGTTACATGATTATTATATACATTTAAAAGAATAATACTATTTATTTAGATTGGAGACGGTCTCCAATCTAATTGTCATTTATTTATTGGCCCTTGAATAAATTAATACCCCCATGTATTTATGTATCTCTATTTGAAAATATTACTATAAATCTATAATGTTATTTAACATTAAAAGTATAACCTTTGGTGCACCAAAGGCAACTAATCAAAATTTCATCCATCACATAGTGACATAAGTTTTCTTTAAAACTAATTAAAAATAATTATCTTATGTACAAATTAATCATGTATATTTTCTTCCTTTCGTATCGAACTTGATATAATACTGAAAATGTTTAGTCATGTTATCATGGTTCTAAAAAGCGTCGAGGTCAAGTATTAAGTATAAGTGTGCTATAGTAAAATGTAACACATGACGAAATCAGTAGTTTATATTTTAATAGAAGTGTCGTTTAACTATAATTACTAATGAGTTAGATTTGACTCTTTGGCTAGTTTTTATTGGCAGTTTAACTCCGTGTAAAGAGTCAAATCTGACCTATTAAAAAAAACTCTTGTTTAAACGTCATTTATGTGAACTTTTTAAATATTGTAAAAAAAAACCTTACACCCTATGTTGTATGTATAGATTATGCACGAGCTGTATATTTTATACAAACCATGACACAAGATATTCATTAATATACATTACTTAATATGGGAGGTTTGATAACAAAATTTTCATTAAGTTTTAGAAGCGGACTCTAAAACATTGCAAGTGATTATTTGAATTTTGAGCGAAGGCATTTCCTTTAATTATTATTATATTATATTCGGAGGAGAAGCTTCGGCGTTAACTGTTCAATTTGACCTGGTCAACGGTCCCGAGTCCAATAAAGTGGCTATGGATTGGCATTCCACAGAGTGCACATGGCGGCCGATAATGCCGACATCTCTTTTTGACATTTTCGCCAATTACCCTTCCCCCCCCCCCCCCCGCGGCACGCGTCAATTAAATAGCATAGAAACACCTCAAAAAAAAAATAAAAAGTAAAAGGATCACTTAAACCCTATTAATCGTTTATCTTTTGACATTTTAGACATTAATCGTTTTTCACCACATATTAATGATGAATTATAGTGCCTAGGAGAGCCTCATATTTTCAACGCCTTACCATTCCTTTATCTTTAAAATAAAAAGATTTGAACAATATATCATTTAGGCATTGTTCTTTATGAAAATTTTTATTTTGCTCATGCATGTATGTTATTATGTATGCGCGTAATACGTGGCACACATCTAAACTATAATTATGAAATATTTATAGTTTTGATGTTTGACACATATATACGTATGCATAATAACATGCATGCTTATAAGCAAAATAAAATTACTCTGTTCTTTATTGTTCCTTTTAAAATTAAAAGGTTTGTCAACAAGTTAATTTTCATTACTAACTACATATTCTCCATACTGATGTCTTGAAAATAATCACTTCTAAAAAGCTCCAAAGAACAAGCTCACAAAAGATTGAATGAGGAAAGGTAATTAAAATTTTAACTTAAGAATAATGCTATATAGTGACAACACTATTATTGTTTAATTTAACATACATCTTTACTTTTGACCACTTAGGCACTCACCTTGTTAGTTGTGAAAATATCGTTTGATATGTTTTATTGATGTCTCTAGAATCAGTGATACTATTTAGCAGTGGTTTAATTGAAATCTTCAATTTTTTTTTTGAGTGTTTAATAAAGGTATTTGCTAAACGTTACTTATTTTTAAGTAATTTTATTTTTCCCTGAACAATAACTTATATTAATCTTTCTCTTAATTTAAAGCAGAAGAAGAGTTATTTCCTTTTTAATTTAGTCTTTTACGTGATTGTCAAATTAAAAAGTTTGCAACTTCTAATTTGTGTTTTGAAAAATCCACATAAGCGTGGGTACACCTATGTTTAAAGATTGTACATCACGCTTCATCATGCATTGACGACACTTTATCGTATATTATTGTGTGTGGTCCAATACGGAGTTGGGCTCGCACCCTTGAAAAGTACCCAAGCCCAGAAGTCTTTCAGGAAGCTGCCAGTCCCAAAGCACTGTAGTTACCAAGATCCTAAGGTTCTCAGGGTCTGCGAAGCTTATATTAGAACGATTGCTCCTCATGACAGTTGAAAATCAGTTGTCGACAGTTGTTAGTTAAAGTTAATTATAAGACACTGTACGAGGTTGTTAGAACTGAAGTCTTGAATATGTATTTTGTAATAATCTAGCATGGGAGCAGAAACCTATGTTTGGTCTGCTCCCCCTGTAAAGGGCCTGAAAGGCCTATCAAGCACCTATAAATACGAGAGGAGGACGCCCAAGAAGGGGATCCTCTCCGAACTTTTAAGAGGAAAAAACTACTTTTAGAGTGAGAAATAATAGAAATTCAAGAGCTGGCTCTCTACTCCTTGAGGGTCAGACCTCCAGCTTCCACAGGGGCTGACACTTAGCTTCGTTTTACACTTTCCCTACCATTGATTCCTCACATTGTCCAAGTCCTCATTTGTATTGTTGACTCAGAAGTTCATGAAACCTGACGTCAACATCTGGTTTCAAAACTTTATTCATTTATTTATTTCTCGTATAACTTCACAGTTTTTAGAACACTATCTTTAGGGACTTCAAAGGTTGAAAAAAAGGTTAGAAACGAAATTGTTATATTTTGTAAATGTTAGGGACTCTTTGTGAAATTTACCCTTTCAGCTAAGGTTAATTTGTGGCTAACGTTTAATTTGGACAAAATATTCATCATTCTACGCAGTATGCCAAACATTTGATTGTAAAATTTAATATTTTACGTGGAAACAAAACGAAGTGCCTATAAAATGACTAATCTTCGTTGGTAGTTTTTACCCAAACTGAAATGCTTACTGCTTAGAGTATCTCTAATGGTCGGGCGTGAATTGTAGTTAACATGGCACACAAATTAAGGATGAATGATTGCCTAAATGATTTATAAGTAAATCATTCGGGCAATTTTTTATAAAATGGGATAAGAAAATTTGTATGCCATAAATCATTGAGAAATCATAAACACAAAAGAAAGCCCCCCCCCCCCCGGGGGCCCCAACCCAAAATAAATAAATAGGAAAATTGAACCTATGACTCACCAAATTAAGGGTTGGAACCATGTTTCATCATCATAATTAAAAAGTTTTATGCTCAACCTATTCTTAAGATTCAAACAAGAAAATTCATATATGCAAAAAATAAAAAATAAAAAAAAAGAAAAGGAAAACAAAGATGTTTATATTAGGGGTTGTTTGAACCCCTTTATTTTCTCCCTTTATAAATTCACTAGCCATGATTTGACTGTTGATTTGACAACTACTCAACAATCACCACTCATTTCTACTCATTATAAATTCCCTTTATAAATTGCAAAAATAAAGAGCTTCAAACAAGCTCTTAATTTGCGTATGTATATGACTTTGATTAATGAATGAACTACTCGAATCTATCCTTCATATAATTTTGATAATATACTCAAATATTAGTTTGCAATTGAAGTTTGAAGTGTTAATATCGATTGAAATGATCCAAAAGAAGAAAAAAGGAAAAAGAAAAATTAGCGGTTTAGGGTTTAAAGAAAGTTCTTATTGTAAAAAAGTTATAATTGTTTGCAAAATAGGTGAAAATTTGACCAGCAAGTCGTGACCTTTCCCTCGTAAATGTTGGAAAATAGTATAATAAATGGGAGAGGGACTACTCCCTCTGTCCCATAAAAATATGCTCAGTTTTTATTTGGAACAATTTTTAAAATAGAAAAAAATAAAAAACAAAATTCAAAAATGTCTTTTTTGAAAACTAGTTCAAAAAGGTCCATTTTTAGTGTAAAATTACATGAAAACCCTTCAACAATAATTGGGCTTAATTAGTGCATGTAATTGGCCAAAAGAAATCTTCAATCCACAATAGGTAATAACCGATAGTTCTCGACAGTTGATTTGTGTTTCTCTATAGATAATCCCTAGAATTCTATACAATTTGGTAAAAAAAAAGTCTATATAATTTATCTGTATATCCTGACATTTAATTGCGATAATTCTCGATAGTTGTCTGTATATCTATACAGTTAAACCGTAGATATCGACAATTAGATCTCGACAGTTAGATACTATAAATCTAGATAATTTCGTTTGTCGACAATTGAGACACTGTTGTCTGTCCATGTAGGCCACGCGCCTCACGCGTCGATGAATTTTGGTCGCGGATTAGCTCGGATGGCCTCGTCTGGGCACTCTGACCCACTTTCCCTTCTGTACTGACGTCGAATTCCTGCCCTATCACTACAGATATGACGATGAACTTGTGAACAAGTCTTGATTTGGGGTTTCTTCAATGATGAAATTCTGCGTTCGCGGGCAATTTAGGCATCATTTAGTAGATGTCAAGGAAGATTTTGATGAGTTCAATTGCTTAGATTGGTGGCGAGATGAAGAGATCAAAGAATTGGGGCTTTTAAAATTAATATTAGAAATTTTATTTGGGATCAGTTGCTTGCATATGTTAAAAAAGTGGACATTTTTTAACTCGATATATTAGAAGTGATCATTTTTTACTATTTTCTCTTATTTAAAAAAATTAAATCAATGTTTCGGGGGCAAACTTGTTCAAAAAATAGGAAAAGTGACATATTTGCAAATGTTTTAAAAGGGGTCTAGTTTTGCACATAACATTTTTAAAAGAGACTTTTTTGCAATTTTCTCTTTTTATTTTTATTTCAATACTCTCTCTCTCTCTCTCTCTTTTAAACCCAATTAAGCAACTATCGTGACAACTTCCTCTATTTCCTTTAAATTTGACATCTTGTCAAACGTCTGGTGGGGTTCCGCCGTAAGACGTACGGGATGACAATGAAAGTATTGTGTCTTTCCCCCGTTTTCTTTGAATTTGTTTACTGCAACTCCATTTTTGTCACCAATCACGACTCATTATATATCTCTGTATATTACAACTTGGGACATGATCATCGGAAGAGCACACGTCTTAATTTCACAAATCGTCCCCACATTTTATGTTAAGAATTAGTTTCGTCCCCAATCTTTT